>JACGDI010005216.1:224701-285254 GCA_014898725.1 Jacaranda copaia
GACCGATAAGCTCTTTGCAGCATCAAATAATATTAAACATGTTAATATAATAATATTAATTATTATTCTTTAGTTAATTGTCAGTCCCATTGTATTGAGAAGATAGAAAAAGAAATAATTATTTAATAAGTTAGTGGATAATGATGTGATGGAAAATTAGTATTAAATTTTATGAGGGTACCATTATCTTGAAATGATAGAAAAAATTAATATTTAATTAATTAGTAAATTTTAATTATTTTTAAATTAGTAGGTACTAGGTTTGAAAATGATAGTTTATAAGTATGAAAATGAAGATGAATGGTCTTTTTATTGAAAATAAAAAAAAACAATCGCATTTTCTATTTTCGAAATAGTGTAAAATGAAAAAATATTGTTATAAAACACAAACAATCTAGCTCTAAGATCCTAACTTTGCTCTACCATATCTAACCCAAGACCCATTGAGTCTAGTTCATGAACTTATGTTTTTAATATATATACTAATTTTCTCAATATATATTAAAAATTAAAAGATATTTGGATGACTTTAACAGCTTCTCAAAATATCTTTCATAGTTTATAAAACGTTATTTGATATATAATTTTATTAAAAAAATTATGAATTTTAAAAATAAAATTTTAGATCTTAAATATTTTTCTAAAAAAGTAACGAGTTACTAATTTATTTTAGAATCTTAATAAATCGCAAAATTTTATTTTATCAAAATAATTTAAAAGTTTGTTTTTAAAATAAAATAACAATATTATTATTTAAAAAATATTTTATGTAATACATAATTTTATAAATTTTTTGAAATAAATTTAGTCAAACAAAATCTTGTCATTTCATTTAAAAAAAATAATAATAACTAGAATGGATTAGCAAATTCTCGAGTCAAAATTGTGTGGTACTTGTCCCACTTTGCCGACTATAAAAACAACTACAGAGTCATGTTTTGTTTGTTTGTTTGATATTTTTTTTTAATATTGTAATATTAATATTAACTTTTGCATAAGTTTTCACAAGTACACACAACTGTCCATATTCCCTCGCCCATTAAATATAGTAACAGAGTTAACGCACGCATATTCCGTATTCTTTGAAATTTTGCTAAAAAAAATTAATTCAGTTTAATTTTCTAAATTTAATTTAATGTGTACAATTATTTTAGTTAATAAATTTAATTTATTTAATTTTTTTTACCTTTAGTTTTGGTATAATAAAATACCAAAAGTACAAAAATCAATATTTTTTCTTTCTATTATTTTCTCAAGTATATGATTTCTTTTCTCTCTTTAATTTTATTCTTTCAATTTTATTCCAACGAGTGTTATTTCTTATAAAATATTTCGAGCTAATGAATGTAAATAGTAAAAAAGATATACAATTACATAAACTAATCAATATTTTTTATATATTAAAAATTTATCATTAGCACATTTAATTTGGATATAGATGTTTTTTAAGTTAATAGGTTAAATTTGAATATATATAATAATGACTAATCTGTTGGTATGGGTATTGGACAACATATGGGTATAGACCCTACCCAAACTTATTACATCATTTTTAAGAAGTATAGATCGGTTTGAGTTTGAGTCTACTTTTTTGAAATTTTAATAGAACATTACCCTATCCATTCACAAATCCATGCAACAGTAAAAGTTCTACATCTTCCTAGAGCATTAAATTTTAAACGTGTTGATTCAAAACAAATATAAAGATGTGCCATGATGTGTTTGTATTGAATTCTTAAAATATTATTCTTTTTGTTCACGTGTGTAACTATAGAACAAAAGTTTAGATTATTTAGTAAAATAAAGTGGAAATTCCATCTAAAAATATTAGAATATTTCAAGTAATTCCTCAAGAATGTCAACTCTAAGTTGATAGTTTATATATTTTAATGAAATACTTCTGTAAATTGAATTGAACCTGATTTATTTCTACGTAGTGCAGAAATTAATAGCCTACATATTTGGTGAACATGATGATTTTTCTCCAAAAGAAATTATTAATTGGGCCCAACCACTTATAAAATTCAAACTCGCAAGTGACGCCTATTAACCATCACATAAAACTCGAGCTCAATACCACCAAGCTACCTCTATCCCCCAATGAATTACCCACTTCACCCTACATGAATTATTCTTAAAGGTGAAGTATTAGTGAAAGTAGAGGCACGATATAAGACAGATAAGCTTAATTTACAAGCTGTGTTCATGGAAGTCTTCACCTGAAACAACCATAGAGAAGCCATATGAAAGGTGAGCACCAAACACACAAACTACCACCAAACCCGGCACATATAGAAGACTTAGAAACTGCACCCACAAACAAATCACAATGGATAATGAACTCTTCACAACCTGCACATGATTCAACTGCCATGCCCCTGATAGTTAACAGAGAAAATCCCTAACAAACAAGGCAGGCCACTTGGAATCAGCCTCTAAGAAGAATCACAAGTGCCATAAACCAACACATAAACTTTCATCACTTTCTCTAGATTTTATCAAGCTTTACTGCCTTAACGACAGGGTTCGCTTTGGCTATAGAATCCTGAGCTGCAGAGCGGTAATCAAAGGGGCAGTCGTGTTTGTCCGAATAGCGATGGGTTCCACAGAAAAGATTACCACAACGGCATCTGAACCCAGTTAGGCCAACCCGTTTCTTGCAAGTTCTGCATCTATTAGGGCCTTCTTTTGTCTTAGGCTCACCAGCCTCAGCTGAGCTCGAAGCATTAAATGATGGCGAAGATGTTGCCTTCACTTCAACTGAATCAGTTTGCACGTTTGTAGCGTCAGTGACAGTAGATTCTTGCTCTCCACCACTCAACGATCCATTGACAATGTTTTCGATTGATGATGCAGCACGTTTAGCTTGTTCTTGTTTCAATATTATGTCCTTGTAACACTTGGAGCACATATTCATATTTGCAGCACTCCCAAAGAAGCCACAGTTGTTAACGCACAAAATAGGACCCTCTGGAGGAGGTTGGCAGCCTGTCTCGTCATGCTCCATCTTGTGATTTCTACTGCACTTAAGTCATTACTATTAGTGACACCATAGTTTATCAATTCCCTTTTGCTATCTTCTACAGAATCACAAGGAAAGAGCAAAAGAATAAAGAATACTTTTGTACTTGATTACTTCTAATGATAATGTACAAATACATATTTCAACCATGCCAGGAAAAGAATATGCTAATTTCATCACTTCTCTCCTCCAAAAATAATGCATTAGATGCAACTAAAAACAGCTAACGCAAAAGGTTTCGTCACACAAAGAAACAATTATACAAATTAGACCAAAGAAACAGAAGGATATTGAGTGTTCAGAACATATAATTGTTTAACTCAAAGATCTAAACAAAATACTCCAAAAGGCTATACAAATACATATATGTATATACAGAGGCACGCTAACATCAAGCAATACACAATATAGTTAATGTTAGAGCAAATTTATGTCCCCCAATATTCCCTGGCTGCTACCTTGGCTTTTAGCTTTAAACACATCCATTTATGTGGGAATGACACAGAATAAAATTTGGAAAAAACTAATTCTAAAAGGCAAACTGCTACTGAACAATCGTTATTGCAGAAAACAGCCATCTGATTGAAATCAAATCATGGAAAACTATTGAACAGAAAAATCTTTGAGTAAAGTTAAAGAAAGAAATTAAAAAGACGGGAATCATTAACAAAAAAAATGCGTTCAAAATTTATCGCCCCAAAATAAGTTTAAAATTTATTGCCTAATCTTCTCAAGAAATTCCATCAAAGGTTCACAAATTACCAGATACAAATCAAACTACCTCATATTCTCCCCCAACCCCACAACCCCAAACAAAAGAAAAAAAATAACAACAACAACATAAATGAATAAAAGTAAAAATCAATCCCCTCTCTTTCAAAGTAATAAAATTAAGAAGAATTTTCTTTGACCAAAATAATAAAAATATTAAATTTTGAAATAATTTTTCCAAATCAAAATAACAAAAATATTTAAATTTAAAAACTTTCAAGATTACCGTGAATAGGCGAAGGAAACACTTTGGTTGAAACACAAAATACCAGAAATTAAACAAAAACAAAACGAAGACGAAAACAAGCCGTCGTCAGGCATCAATATCTACGATATTAATTGAAACAATAAGAACCCAGATACGAAATAGTCATTAGGCGACAGATCCATCATCCGTGCTCAAAATAACCGTCAAAAATCGCTTGCCCATAATGCAGAAAGGGAGAAAAAATAAAGAAAAATAAAAAACTGACCGTGAAAAATTTAGGGGATCAGAGAAAGAGAGAATTTTCGTTTTCCAACCCTACGCTTCTCGATTTGGAACGTATCGAATGGAATCGCGAAGGATGAAATTTATTTGTGTTGAAAATGGAGGTCTTTTTTGTTTTGTTTTGTTTTGTTTTTTTCTCTTTATTTTGTTTTGTTTTTTCCTCTTTATTTAAATTTTCTTTTTCTGACGTATGAGAGAAGCAAGAAGAGGCCTTTTTCTTTTCGTATCTTTTCGCCAACGAACAATCTTTCCTGATTAGGTGAAGTCGTGGATGATTCTTATTTGTGCATTTTTTCATTCACCTTTTGTAGTTTTTTTTTCCTTTCCAGTTTTGCCCTTGGGAAGAAATTTTAATGACGCTTTTACCATTTCTAGTTATTCATGAAGGTATGGTGCATGCATTCATATAATTACCCTTTTTTATGGTCATTCATTATAACACTTTTTTTATTTATTTTTTTCTCATTTAAATCTAGTGTTTGATGAATAGATTGAAAAGAAAAATCAAATTCACTGTAAACATTTTTTTTCTATAATTTTATGTCGAATAATTTTTTTTATATTTATTTTAAACATGTTGTGTAATTATTGGCATTCAAATTTAAAAATTGTAAGGCAATACCATTAAATTAATTTACGCATATGCTAAATAACTTTATAAAATCTTAAGGCCGCTAGAAGTAGAGCATCACAAGAATTGGCGAAGTATATTAAAAAAATTAAAATGAAACAATCTTTAAGGAAAACTAGAAAAAAAAAAACTTAGGTCTAAAAAATAAATAACAATCTCCATACGAAATAGAAGAAGTAATATTTTTGTTGAAGTAAAATAGATTGTCCATAAACAATTCAAAAGGCAACAAGAAATAGACTCAAAAATTTAAATAAACAGATCTCATAATACATCAATGTGTAGCTAAAGTAAGGTTATTTTTTGTGAATCAAAGGAAAATAAAATAAAAATACAGCATAATTGTTTAAATAGATAAAATTAAAAAGAATTCAAAGCAGAAATAAATTGTTAAAGAAGCTCGAAAGATGATGCATTTCAGGTTTACTTTGTCTATAATAAGTAGAAGTGTAAACGAGTCGAGCTCGAGTCAAACTTGATGAAAATTACAAGTTCAAGCTTGATGAGTCTGTTTTAAGGGTTTAAGCTTGAGCTTAAGCTCAACTCACAAAAAAAATTTAAATTAAATAAAAAACTAAATTATTAATATATCATAATAATTAATAAAATAATTTAAATTATAATTATTTATAAAATAAATATTATAAAATTACTACAATTATTTAAATTATTAATATATTATAATTATTTTTCATATATAATAAATATTTAAAATTAGAAGAAAAAAAAAGCAAATTACCAATAGATATTAATTATTTAATTAATATATAAAAAGTATTTAAAAATAGGAAAAAAACTCATTAGCTGGTTGATGAGCTTTTGAACAACTAATGTAAAGCTCAAGCTCGGACTTGAAGAGCTTGAGTTCGAGTCAAGCTATAATGTAAGTCAAAGTTCCAGCTTAAATCGAATTATAATCGAGTCGATTTGCGAGGGTCATGTCCTGACTCGCGAGGCTTACACCCCTAATTATAAGCACCAACAAAACCATGTGTAAAACCTTTCACCACAACTTGATTTTTGTAAGAAAACAATTAAGAATTTTGGGAATTTTCTGAATGAAAATCCTTCAATAATTAAACTCAAATCAACTTTTAGTTGTTAGGCATAGAGCAAATATTTGCGAAAATTTTCTAAAAGAATTGAGTTTAGAATTTTAGTCAAGTATTTATACATTAATGTATTCAGTTTTTGGTAAAAATAAATTTTTTAGTGCGACTCAACCTTGAGAGTCCAAAAGGTACTGAGTCCATGGAAAAGCATCCTGATCCCATACAAAATTAAGAATATTGGTATTTTTATTAAGTAATTAATTGGCCTAGTGAAAGTGTCTCCCCGCATTTTTATGTGTGTGGTCTAAAATTTAAAATTTAATGAATTTTTAATATATATATATATATAAATAATAATGATAAAAATAATATATATATATATATATATCTATATTTATGCTTTCAGATTTTGGGTCATGCGGCTTAATTCCTACAACCCAACCCTATCTTGGCCGGCGAAATTAAGTCGACCCATTGACATATATGTAGTCCATATGATTCTTATTTTAACCAATTAGCAGTCCATGGACCAAAAGCTCGATCAGTTTTAGGAAAAAAATTCACTAAATTTATTGAGTTCCTAAATTGAACTCGATCTTCATTCCAATGTATCAAGCATTCTAAAACTCATGCCCACATCAAAACAAAGTAAATAGATATCGTCACAGAGCATGCAAAGACGCTCATGAGCATACGATAATCAATTCATAATTTTTTTCAAATTAAAATTATGATTATAAGATCTATTGAAAAATCACTTTAATTTGGTCTCCCAGGAACTCTTTCAAAATGCACCCCACATATGTGTGTGGATTAACAAATGTATTTTATGATTATATTTGTAATGAGCTCTTTACTTTTTCTCTTATAGAGAAAATCTTTTTTTTTTTTTAAAAGTCTTTCACTCAAATTCAAACACGAATAATGCGTTAGAGCACAAAAGTGAAACATAGATTTCAATTCTCTAAACCCATGTTTGGCCCGGAGGCGCATGCATATGCAATTTCCGAGTTGCCCCAGAGGCCTTCTACATATGCACTTTCACTTGCTTTATCTAAATTTTTAATTTTTTAATATTTTTAACGAGTAAAATTTAAACTTAGTTGAGAATAAAATCTTGTTCAAGTGAAAATTTTGATTTCTAAAACTGGCCAAGGTTAAAACATAAGCCTTAAGAGATAAGTTTTAGGGGATTTTCTAACATTCTAACCACTTTGTTTTATCTATTATTATGTAAGCATTTTGTTAGCGTTGATCTTCAAATGAACATATCACAATCATACATTTATGTTTTCCTTAAATTAATTTAATTTTATTTAAATAATTTACTAATTATTTTGTTTATTCTTAAAATACTATTATGTCCTTCGGTTAAATTTATTTATTTTACATTTGGCCTTTATTTTATCCTTAATTACCACAAATCATTTCTATTCGCGTTGTTCAACTATTGATCTTGGTGGGATACTTTTCCCCATTCCTCTCAATCAGCCTGGGATAGGTTTCTATTCATCTGAGGTCTTGGTCGCTTAACTCTATTGCGCTGCAGGGTTTGATTTGGTTGGGCAAGGTGATCTACTAAATCAGTCACTTCTTCTCAAGGGTTAGGTCAAGGTTCTTCCCTCAAGAATCACCTTGGGCTATCCTCACGTTGGGTAGAGGGATGTCTAGCCTTTGGTCTAGCCCTTTCCTCTCTTAGAGGCCTCTCCTCGCATTGTGAAGGTTGGGGAGTTGCACTAGTTGCCAGGTTGGGCTAATTATTATGCTTGTTGAGCACAGCTAATAGTAGAGCTGAAACCTAGGCTAATATATGCTCACTTATCAGTTGCATGAGCTAAGGCATAGTCAGAGCGACTACTTGTTCTGGCTGAGTGCAAGGTCTAGAGACATCAGGTTCTTGTTGGGGTCGAGAAAGAGAGGTTGGAGATCTTCTGTTCTCCTCCCATTTAGAAATGGCTCACCTAGTGTTAACTAGTTTTTTCTCAATTACGGACTCAACTTTCCCACAGATGGCGCTAAATAATGATGGTATTGGACTGCTTGGTAGTATTTTAGGTTATGATCCAGTCCAATTGACCGAGAGTGAGGTTGAGAAAATGGTTATACAATGAAGTTAGGTCGAGTCCTTCAACCAATATCACATGTTAGGCTAGTCGAGGTGCCCTCGACTAAGGCACTTCAACACTCAAGTCAATACTAAATTGACTAGAAAGTAGAGCAGCAGAGTGAGGGCTTTGAGTAATAATGTGCATACCTTGTTAAAGGGTGATAATGAGGTATTTATAGCCTTTCTGGTAAGGGTGATATATCCATGATACCCTTATGCATATAGAAAGGGCATTTATCTTTACCTGAGGACCTTTAAGTCATCTCCGATTTATATACTATTTTACGTGGTGCCTCTTTTAGCTTTATTAGACATGGTGGTACACAAAAGGCGCTGACTACTCTGGTGTGGCAAAAAAAGTGGTGCTGGCAATAGAACGTGTCATTAATGTAGAGATATACCGCCTATCAAAACATTTAATGTGGTAAAAAGGTTATCGTGCCTATTTGGCCTCCCAGGTCGAGGTGATTGCATGCCTATGAGTCACTCATGCATACTCTGGTCAATAAGGTGGTTTTCTATTGGATTTAGGTATCTCCTTGACTAAGAACTAGCATTCTCAATTTGGTTGAGTAGGTAAGGCATTTATACTCGTGTCAATGGAAAGGCGTAATGCTGGTTAATCAACAATAAGTTGGGCCTAATAGGTAAATGGATTGTTCCACATCGTATCTTTGTTCTAGTTAAGCGTTATTAGATTAGGCCTGTTCAGTTATCCCAAACTATGAGTCCCCCCACTTCCAAATTCTAATTGAGATGATTGATGAGAATGAATAAAGAATAGCCGATTTGTGGAAACTGGACACACGCGATGAGAGGTTCAACACATTGGTAACGTTTATATTTCAAAAGTCAACCAGGATTTTAGTTCATTTAATATGGCTGTTATGTTGAGCAGTGTAGAAAGGCAACCTATGGACTCATAATCGTGGATTAAACAATTGAATTGGACTGGCCAATCAGACCATCGACTGGCAGGCTAACTAGTCCATTTTTCTCAAAAAATTCAAAAATTCAAAAACAAATGCCCTATTTTGTTAAAATCATTGAAATTAGCCAGTTAGACCAATTTTTTCATTTAATTTTTTTATGAAATTAATTTTTAAATTTTTTTTTATCAAAATACAAAGTTTGAAGGCTAAGGTACACCTCACAAGTTATCTAAAAGTTAAAAAAAACCTTGATTTAGAGTTTTAACTTAAGAATTAACTCGCACACTCTCAACTTTAAACTTTATACTTGAGATATTTAAATTGTTGTGATCATTTATAATATGAATTGTGAAATATGAATTGTGATGTTAGATAATACCATTTAAGCTCTTTATGTTTTATATTTTGATATTTTATTAATTTTTAAATAATATATAATATAAATATATATTTTATAATTATAACATTATGGTTCAATTGCGGTTCAATTACAGTCTGACCAACAATTGAATTAGTGAACCGTAAATTGGTAAATTTTTCTATTCAATGAACAATCTCAATTTTTTTAACACTGCTCATAATAATGAGTTGGTAGTCGATTAGATTAATCGATTGGCTTGCTCGCAGACTGAATCCTATAAATAAGCACAGTAAAAACTTTCATTCTATACTTTTGGCGCATTCTGTGAGGTTGATCTTGCCATTTTACTGCGCTATTAGCTAATCAAGTTATGTTCTAGACTTGTTAGTTGTGTAAGTCTTC
This sequence comes from Jacaranda copaia, assembly GCA_014898725.1. Lineage (NCBI taxonomy): Eukaryota > Viridiplantae > Streptophyta > Magnoliopsida > Lamiales > Bignoniaceae > Jacaranda > Jacaranda copaia. Next base: position 234,470 of record JACGDI010005216.1, read on the forward strand.
TACAATCTTTGAGCGAGTTTAATTTTGTTTATCTCAATTACATTATTCTATTAAACATGTTGAGAGTATTTAGTGGAGATGGTAGCTAAGGAAGTGATAATGAAGATACTCAATCAGACATGGGTTTAACCAAGATAGATGATGGCTCGAGTAGTGAGTCCAGTGATTCTTTTAGCAATAGCTCAACCTCTTCTAGCAGTACGAGTGAGTCTTGAGGTAATGCAGGGAGTAGTGCTAAGCTGAGTCAGCCTCTAGTGTCTCTTGGTCAATTGTTTACTCCTGACCACTATAGTGAAATCATTTCCAAAATTATGACTAGCGACCTCGTATTACTTAAGCAGTTGTATCATATTCCCCCGGGTTATGAGCTGATCATCCCTGTTCTGGTTGATAGGATGCATCTACCACCATTTGCTGTATAACAATGTTCAAGGAGGCCCTGAAGTGTGGTCATAGGTTTTCCCTTGCCAAATCCATAGTTGACTTGCTGACAGGTCTCCAGGTTTACATAACTTAACTCCTCCCCAACTGCTTCTCGATTTTATATAATTTTGTCATCTTAATGTACATATATGACCAGCCTCCTATATTTACCAATTTTTCTAATCTTTTCCACCTCCCAATGTCCTGAAAGTCAATTAGTAACGAGGAGTTAGGCTTTTATCATTTTATTACCTGCCCTTACTGACAAGTTTTGGTTACTCCCTCATTGTCCCATGGCCAAGAGTAGAAAAATATGTTATTTTTATGATTAGGTGCCCAAGGGGGTCAATTTAACATCCTAGGGGGTGATAGAGAGGCCATGTCGAGATGCCAAGAAATGAGACCTCGACCTGGCCTAATACCTTCATTCGGGATTTAGTTCAATTTCAACAGATGGAGGCCTTAGGGTATGTCAAGGCACATAACTTAGCACTAGCAGGCTTATTGCTTAATTAGTATGGATGGTAAAATTACTCATCCTCGCAATGAGGCAAATTTAAGGAGAATTTTCTCCCCACGGGAATGAGGATAGTAATAATTTAATTCCCGCAATGCTAAACAGGGCAAGGATCACAGTTCCCGTACCCATAGGTACTCGTTACGCATTTAAATAATTAAATTACTATTATATCTTTATATATATGTTAAACCCTAATACCCTATTTTTGTCAATTTCATCCTATGCAATCTACATTCTTTCTCCATGCCATGGTACCCCCTAGCTCTCATCTCATCTGTATTTTCCCAATCCTAGGCTCCCAACTCACAGCACACCAAAATTCAAGGTAAAACATTACTCTAGAAAGCAACATGTTAAAAAGCAAAAAGCTAACACTAGAAGCCAACAAGTTGGAAAGGCAAATGTTTCCTAGTTTTCCTATCTTTTATTTTATTAGGAAAAATGTCTGTATATTCTAGATAAGAATAGTGATTAGTAAATGTAAAATATAGATATGATGGCCATACGTGGAATGATATAACATTTTGTGGCATTGCTATTTCACCCTACAAAATATGGTATTGGTGTTTCTCGTTTTGAATTGATTTCTAATTCAGAGTTTTTTTTTTGTGAAGGAAAATTATTCCACCTAGCCACAGAATTGAAAACCTTTATTTTCTCATAGTCAAACATGGAAACAATTCAAAATTTGGAAGTTGTTCTATTCTACAAATTACATGTTTAAAATTTATAGTTGGGATCGAAATGTGCAAAATGTAATAGCAGCAATTGTGATGTATAATATGAGTGGAGGATGTTCTTTTTGAATATTATTTGTGTTGATCTATTATTTTTATTATTATTAGTTCTTTTTAAAGTATGTAAATGTCTAAAATTACTTTGAATTAGTTTATTTTATTACTAAAATGTCTACTAAGGGAACTCAAATCCTATTGATAGCAATCAACTTCCAACATCAATTCTGGGTGAATCATCCAAAGCTCCCATAATTTGAAAAGTGCATCAACTATAATTTCAAAAACATAATGCTCAGATCCAAATTATGATGTTACCAATAAAAGAAAATTAACTTCAGTAGTTTGGAATCATTTCAAAAAAGTGAAAATAAATGGAAAATGGAAAGCCGTTTGTAATTATTGTGGCTCAAGGCTCTTGGGCGAGAGTAAGTAAGGCACTTCACATTTACATGATCACTTTTGGACTTGTAAGCTTCGTACAACTCAGGATACAAGGCAAACAATAATCAAAACAAAGACTTTGAGTTCTAGGAAAATAGTTGTGGTTGGTGCATATTCATTTAATCAAGACACAGCTAAGAGAAAACCTATTCACATGATCATTCTTCATGAGTATCCTATTTCCATAATTGAGCATATTGGTTTTAGGAGATTTTGTAATGCTCTTCAGCCTCTATTTAAAGTAGTTTCTCATAATAGAATCAAAAGTGACATCTTGAAGCTTTATGATATTGAGAAATCAAAGACAATGAAGTTGCTATCAAATAATCAAAGTCGAATTGCTATAACAACTAATATGTGGACTGCTAGCAATCAAAATAAAGGATAGCTCACTATATTGATGATTCTTAGACCCTACGAAGTCGGATTGTGAGGTAAAATTTACTATCTCTTTTTCTTTTTCTTGTTTAGTGACTCAGTATGATTTTATTTACTTATTTGCTTGATTATATATTTTAGGTTCATTTATGTGCCTGCTTCTCATGCTGCGAATGCTCTTTATGATGTTTTGACGTAATGTCTAGTGATTGGAATCTAAGGAAGTTATCTACCTTGACTATTGATAATTGTAGTACAAATGATGCTATGGTTGAGCGCATTTTACAAATATTTCACCTAGATAATTTATTTTGGGTGATAAATTATTTCACATGCATTGTTGTGCTCATATACTGAATTTGATTATGAAGGATGGGCTCTCTATAATCTCTATTGCTATTGAAAAATTAGAGACAATGTTCATTCTTAGACAACAACACCCAAGAGAGAGAAAAAGTTCAAAGAAACATGTGAACAATTGAATATTTCTTATAGCAAAACGTTGGTTCTTGATTGCAAAACTAAGTGGAATTCTAGTTTTTCTATGCTTGATGTCGCTATACTATATAAAAAAGCATTTGAGCATTTGATAAAATGTGAACCTCCGTATAAATATTTGCCTAGTGGAGATGATTAGGAGATGGCAAAGGAAATTTGTACTGGGTTGGAGTTATTCTATGGTGTAACTGATTTCTTTAGTAGTACCTTGTATCCAACTTCAAATGTTTATTTTCCAAAAATTTGTGAAGTTAGATTGGCTTTGAGAGAATGGCTAGATTATCATAACTTTATTATTCGTGAGATGGCTTCCATCATGATTGTCAAATTTGACAAATATTAGGGTGTGATCAATGGAGTAATGGCTGTAGGGACAGTGTTAGATCAAAGATACAAGATGATGTTGCTGAATTATTTTTTTTCCTCAAATTTATGAATAAAATGCATTTATTGAAATTGAGAAGGATAAAACTATTTGTCAAGATTTGGTTAGGGAGTATGAGGACAAAATCAAGCAACAAAAGTGTAATTCTTTATATTTGAGGTCAAATGTAATAGATATAAGCTTAAGTGGGAGGAAAGATAATTGGAAGTCTAATTTTGCTATGTATGTGAGTGAACAATTGGCAATTATGAGTATAAAATTGGAGCTTGATCGCTTTTTGAAGGATCAAGTGTTGCATGTTAGCTTTGATGAAGAGTTTGATAACCTTGCAAGCAATCGCTAGAGTTTTTTTGGTGACTCCAATTTCCACAGTTGCTTCAGAGTTAGCTTTTAGTGCTGGTGGCCAATTTATCACTCCACATCGTAGTAGACTTCACCTAGACACATTGGAGGCATTGACGTGTGCTCAAGATTGGTTGTGGACTAATTTGCAAGGTATAATAATTTTTGCATTAATATTAATGCTTCTACTTTACAAATGCTCAATTAACTTTTTTTTCTTTTTTTTTTCAGGTTTTTCAAATGCAAAAATGGACTTTGAATACTCCACAATACAAGAGGATAAAGATGATGATGATGATGTAAATATTTTTTAAATTAATATAGAAATATATTTGGTTATTTGAATTATTTTTTCTTCTAATAAAATAAATATATTTTGTAGGAGCAAATTAAATGGAGAGCTCTTTGGAGAAATTGACAAATTGGTATGCTTTTTTTAAAACTTATATTTATGTATAATTTATCTTTTAATATTTTGTTGAAAAATATAATTAAATATCATGTGTTATGTACTTATGCTTGACAATCTTTTAATTTTGAAAGTAATTTACATTATTGGAAAATTTTAGTATTTTTTTTTATTTCTAAATTTTTTTTTGGATTTGATACATTATTGGGTATCCAAAGGTTCCTGTCTCCCCATGGAGAAATAGGGACGAGCACCCGCCATGGGGGTAGGAGCGGGGTGGGGGGTATTTTCACCTCATGAGGATAGGGGTGCTATCCCCATCCCCGCCCTGCCCTATTAACACTCCTATTGTTCAGTTAGATTTGTCTACAGACACTCGACCATATAGATGCCTTTACTAGCCTTTTGATAGTTGTTTGCCTAAGTTTCTTGTCTATACTGATGTATTTCTTTTCTTATGTTCTCCAGATCGAGAAGAATTCATGAACTACAGTTGACAACAGAAGATAGCACTATTTTAAAGGTCGTAAGAGCACCATTCGGGGGGTGCAAGTTAAGAGAGCACCCCTCGAGTTGCTCCGCAGTTGTCGATCGAGCCTTATACTCAACAACAACCCCATTGACCAATTCCTATCAAAACGGGCAGCCTGGCACCTCATTATAAGAGGCTTGCAACCAAGCAGCCTAGGCTTGCTCAAAAAAGGACCGTCGCTAAAAATGGAAAAGGAAAATTCAGGGACTGCCCCAGTCAATTAGGGTCGAACTCTTTAGATCTCAACCAGATGATGACCTATTTCCCCTAGCGAACATGCCCTCACCCAGGTTCAGGATTAAACTTTGTGTTCATAACTCTTCATCGATGATATCGACAGGGTTGACTAGATCTACGCCTCTAAAGGTGATGATGGTCAAACGTTTCATGTCCAACCAAAAGAAAATGATGAAAAAACCCAAGTGAGGGTGCTATAGGCCTTGGCATATCATTCCAATATGATGAGTATCTAGTCAAGTTTTACTCGCTCTTTGAGAAATTTGTTGTTGTTTTTTTTATTTTATTTATTTATTTTTACAAATCTCAACTAAAGTTGTTTTTGTTGCAAGTCAACTGACTGGGTTATCATTTTTACCATAGGTTTGAGCTAGCCCTGGGTGATCGAGAATACCTCCAAAAAAAGCAAGGTGATGCAAATGTGGTAAAAACTCAGCTGACTCTACGCATTTGAGGATTAAGTAGTTGACCAAGCAACTCTAAGACAAAGATGCATAGCTCCTAACTGCAGTAGTTGAGAAGAGCACAATAGAAGGGCTACTTCAGCAAGCCAGGTTGGATGTTGAGGTCAATTATGATGCTGGTTGAAAGCAAAGGCATAACATCATCATGAATTATGCTCAAACTAAATTCTTCAAGACGTTGTCGCTCATTCGAAGAGAACTGTGCAGCAATTCATGTTGTGCTGGCATTTCATGACGCCAGCATGATCTTCTTTATTGACTACTCAAAGAAGGCCTTCAAGAAGGCCATAAAAGCAGTTAGAATTCTTAGGCTACCAAATCTATCCTGAGGAAAGGGTACGGCCTAATCATCTACAAATAGAGTAGCTCGAGGACTATCCTAACCTCTCACTGACCAAAGAGAAAGCTCCTATTATAAGATCTACTGTCGTGCCTACGATTAAAATTACTACTGGTTTTCATGTAAGGTTGGCCGAGATGGCTAGCAAATTTGGTTTTGCCAACAACTTTGTGTTTAGCATCAAGGATGGCAAAGTCGACATTGTTGCCTTTTTTCCTTCAACTGAGTGCACCTTTCTTGCTAATGAAATAGGCCTTCTTGGCCAGCCCCCGCAATTCAACTAACACTTGCCGCAACAGCCAAGCAGGAAGTTGAGGGTCCTGCTACTATTGTTCGCGTGCCTTTTTTTGATGAACTCGACCAAGCTATTAATGTGGCAACTACTCAAAGGATAAGCGGAGAAGGAGTAGGATCGAGTTGAGGCCATAACTGTTTAGGCTACTTCATGTAATTTAAGTCTGTTCGCTCTGTGAGACATTTTGGTGGACTTTATGAATGATTTTTGTGACCATGTACTTAGAGGTTTCCATTTATGAAATATAACTTTCTGTTCACTTTCATATTGTTAATTTGTTGTCTTCATTCGCATTGCTTTCGTTTTTGTCGATTGCTTACACTAACAGATGATGAAATAAACAACTTGGCTTCAAATAAGAAGTTGTACATTGTAATGTCTTAATAAAGCAAATAGGTAGTGTTTAATTATTTTAGAACCAAGTTAGCCATCAATTACGAGATCAACTTATAAAAGAACAATTGAATCAATCCAATGAGATTCACATGGACTTAACCCATCTAAAATAGGTTTTGAAATAATCTTCTTTGTCGATTATTTGGTCAGCTTAAGTTGTTACCTTCGCAATTAAATGGATAGGCTTGGCGCCATAGTCAATTGTGGACCAACTTTATTAAATTAACTTCAAGCTCTTGATCAACATTATCGTTGTGATGCATATATCGATAGAGCAACTTGATTATCAACCGCGATGTCAATATTAGATTGTGTTCGACAAAATGGTTGATTTTAAATGATCTACTCTTTTATCAAGTTTAGCATAGTTAAATCTTAGTGATCATTTTATTTATTAATTTGGGCTTGAAGCTACAACTTGCTGTTGAAACCGATTTGTGGTCAACTATTGGGTTGACTATAAACGATCAACTCATTTACCAATTTGAGCTAGAAGCCTTAGTTTACAATTTGAAATTAGTTTGTGGTTGACTACTGGGTCGACTTTAAATGATCAACTCATTTATCAATTTTGGCTAGAAGCCTTAGTTTATGGTTTGAAACTAATTTGTGGTCGACTATTGGGTCAACTTTAAATGATCAACTCATTTATCAATTTGGGCTAGAAGCCTTAGCTGCTGGTAAGAGTGAGTAGTTGTAGAGACATAAGTGGTTTTTATTAATCTGGGATCATATTTTAATACAATCGAGTGGAGACTCTTAGTCTCTTTACATGTAAACGTTTTTCAAGTTCACCGCTTTTCATGGTCAAGGATGCCCGTTGCCATTGATATCTACTAGTCGTTAGGGGTGTAAACGAATTAGATATACTTTTTTCATATTCGTATTCGTTTAACTTTTTAAATATTTAGATATGGATTTAATGGATATTTAAAAATAATATCCAAATTCGTATCCATCGGGTTCGGATATATCCATATTCAATTATAATTATTCAAATGCATGCATATTTTATTAAACATATCCGTATTTGAATTATTATTTTATATTTATATTCAATGATAATTATTTAGATATCCATTTACGAATATTTAAATATGTGAATTTATGAACCTATAACAAATACATATTTTAATTAATAGAAGGAACTATATAATTTTATTAAAACGAAAGCAATCAAACAAATAGCATAATTTTAATTAATAATTGACTTTATAATTGATTATTAGTACTTAATAATAATAATAATAATAATAATAATAATAATAATAATAATAATAATAATGGCAATTAAGCATATTAATTATAAAGTCAACTAATAATAATTATGTTTATTAACTTTATTTTTCAATTTTTTAACTATATTACAATAATTTTTTAAATGTATTTTTTTTTCTTACCAATTCTCCAATTATAATTTATATATATACATATATGGATTATGAGATTTTTATTGAAAAATATAAATAATATATTATTTAATAAATATATATATATTCAGGTAGAATATTAAACGAATCGGATACACATTTACCATATATGTATCCATTTATAATCGGATATCTACTAATCGAATACGGATAATATCCACTTTAAATGGATGCGAATAAATTTTGTATAAACAAATACAAATACGAATAGTAAATGAATTTTTGAATATCCATTTACAATTCTATTAGTCGGTAGAAGTTATGCTTTGCTACTTTGACCATCAAGTATGGGCCTGCCCATTTTAGATCGAGTTACCCATATTTTTCAGGACTTCAAATTTTTTGAAGACAAGGTCCCCCACTTTGAAGCTTCTTGGTCGGACTTTCTTGTTGTAATGATGTGCCATCTTCAACCTATGTCTTTGTATTGTTGTGTATGCTTGTTGATGCAGCTCATCAATTATCTCAAGGTCGAATTCTCTTTCAAAGTTGTTCCTGATCGAGTTGTAGTGGATTGCTCGAGTAATATGTTGTATTAGTTCTGTTGCAACAACTACTTTTGACCTGTAGACCAGACTGTAGGGATTGTGACCTGTGGCAGTTCAAAGGGTGGTTTTGTACGCCCAAAGCACCCCAAGGAGGTTGTTAGCCCAACTCACTTTGGATACTTTAAGTCGAGCCTTGTTCGTGACTTTCATTCACCTATTGGCTTGGGGGTTCTCAAGTGAAGTGAAATGTTGTTGGATCCCCAAGCTTTCGCATCAGTTCCTCATGCTCCTGCTCTAGAACTACATCCCATTATCTAATATCAATACTTTGGGCAAACTAAAACAATAGGTAATATTTTTCCACACGAAACTTTTAATGGCCGCGTCGGTTATCTTTGGGACTAACTTAGTTTCGACCCACTTTGTGAAGTATTCAACTGCAATGATTATGAATTTCCTTTGACTTGTGGTTTTTGAGAAAAAACCAACTATATCTATCCCCTTCTAGTCAAATGGCCATGTGATCTGAATAGGCTCTAATGTTGACGCCGGGCGGTGAGGTGTGTTGAGTGAACCTAGCAATATGGGCATTTTTGGCAAAGTTGATGGCGTCTTTTAGCAAAGTTGGCCAGAAATACCCATGCCTAATGATTTTATAGGCCAAAGATCGTACTCTAGAGTGATTACCACATATTCCTAAATAGATTTCTTTTAAGACCTCTTGAGCTTGTTTTGGCGTCAAAAACCTCAATAGTAGTCCAAAAATTGATCTCTTGTAAAGCTAATCATGCTTATCATAGGCGAACTTGGCTGCTTAACCTCTAAACCTCTAAGCTTGTACCTTATCCTCGAGAACTTTCTCCTTCCCTAATTAAGCTTTTATTTCATCTTGCTAGGATAAGGGTGCCTCTTTGATGTGCCTCACCAAATGCTGGTTAAGACCACCTATGGTGGGTTTGTTGGCGACCAGAAATGTGATAGTCCTATCCTTGGTTCTCTTTGTCTAGCTAGCAAACTTTGATAGGTCATCGAAACCTTCATTTTTTGATCGAGGGACTTAACTAAGGGTAAATTTCTTGAACAGTTGTTGTAACCTTATGACCTTAGCCAGATAGTTGCTCATCATGGCCTTTTTAGCTTTGAAGTTTCCTTTGAATTATTCTATGACTAGTTGAGAATCAATGATGCCTACCAACTGCTTAACTTTTCTATCGATGGCTATCCATATACCAAAAAAGAGGGCCTCATACTCTGCTTCATTGTTTGTAATAAGGTAGTCGAGTTTAATTGCAAAGTTTTACTCCTTAGCCTATGGAGAGCACAAGGAACATCAATTCCTCTTCCTAAGAAAGTCATTGAACCATTGACATGCAACATCCACATGAGAGAATCCTAGTTAAGTTCGTCGAGCAGGTCAAGTCTCTCAGCAACAAAGTCTACTAACATTTGGGCCTTTATAGCTGGAAGGTGATGTTAAATTCTCCTAACTCGATGGCCCACTTCATCAACCTTCTCAATGTATCAAGCTTTGATAGCACTTGTTTCAATAGTTGATTCGTTAAGATGACAATGAAGTGAGATTAGAACTAATGTCTCAATTTCCTAGATATAGTAACCAAAATAAGGGCAAATTTTTCGATCTCCAAGTAATTATGTTTCAAGCCCTACAACGCCTTGTTGCTATAGTATACAGGTCTATGGGTGCCATTTCTAGTCAAGACTAATACTAAACTGATTGTCATTAACAAAACTGCTTAATAAATAAGCAAAACTTCTCTGACCTCAAGTTTAGCTAGCATTGGTGGCGTTGACATGCATTGCTCCAATTCGACCAGGGCATGGTTGCATTGCTCTATCCATTGGAACTTTCTCACATTTTTAAGGATTTTGAAGAACAATAAGCTTTTGTCAGCTAGTCGAGCAATGAACTGCCCTATAGCTATGATTTTTCCAACTGGATGCTAAATGTCCATAACTGTTCAAGGGGGTGAGACGTCCAAAATTGCTTGGATGTTTTGCAAGTTTGCTTTGATTCCTCTTTGACCAACCATGTAGCCTAAAAACTTTCCTTCTCTCACCCTGAATGCACACTTGTTAGCGTTTAGTTTCATGGAAATTGCTCACAATATTAAGAATGTATGGCTGAGGTTGGCCAAGTGATTTTTTTTTTCAGTTTTGACCATCGTATCATTGACATAGACCTCCATGGTCTTACCAATCTCATTTTTGAACATAAAGTTCACAAGTCTCTAGTAAGTTGCACTTGTATTTTTTAGCCCAAAAGGCATAACCATGAAACAGTATACACTGTTGTAGACCACAAAAGAGGTCTTATCCCTATCCTCGTAGGCTATGAAAATTTGATAATAACCTTGAAATGCATTCGTCATACTCAAAAGATCCCAACTAGCAGTAGAAACTGCTAATAGATCTATACGAGGCAGCAAGTAAAGATCTTTAGGGCAAGCTTTATACAAATCGATAAAATCATTACATTAGCCACTTTTCCTCATTCTTAGGCACAAAGATTATATTACAAAGCCAACTTAGGTATTGAATTTCTACAATGTGTCCTACCTCTAAAAGTTTGTTAACCTTCTCTTCAATAATTTGGCATTTTTCAGTGTTGAAGGTCCTAGTCTTTTGTTTAACTGGTTTGAATGAAGGGTCGACATTCAAGTGGTGGACAATGATGCTAAGGTCAATTCCTTATAGATTAATAGCCTTCCAAGTAAAAACATCAACATTCTTTCTGAGAAAGTCAACCATTAAGCACTCTATGTTGTTCCCCAAAACCGTCATTTTGGTGGTCTTGTTAAAGTTCACAGGCTTGACCTCGATGGTTTTGAACTCTCTGATGGGTTCAACCCTAGTCTCCTCCAACTTTCACTTCTTGTTTTGCTATCCCTCCTCAAGTTTCGTTACTAGGACGTCCCTGAGGGTTTCAGTTTATGTCAAGCCTTCTATTCATTCACCTCGATGGAGTTATATAATAGTGCCAAGTTTCTTTCATGTTACAAAGAAGTTTGCTAGTTTTGATGGCTGTTGAAAACTTGACCTTCATGTGATAGGTCAAGACAATGGCTTTGAAATCATTCAGCACTGGTCGTCCAATAATAGCATTATAAATAAAGGGCACATCAATGATCAGTAGTTAACCATGAGCATCCTTCACTTACTGGCCTCTCCAAATGAGATAGACAAGTTTAAAAACCTTTTAGGGATGATCTCCAACCCCTTGAATCTAACCAGCAGAGTATGCATAGGCTCAATTTTTAACTTTCCCGTATTTATTCTCTTCAGCATCGACAAGAAAATTATGTTTGCAAAGCTGCCTTTGTCGACCAACACCTTCTTGACCTCAAAGTTGGCTATCTCAATAAATACCAAAAGGGGGTAGTCTAGCTTGTTGTCAACCCTTTGATTCTTTATGTGCGAGAGGTCAACATTAGAGAAAGATAATGGATCTGCACTGGTCAAAAGGTAGAAGATTATTTTGATCGAGGAGGATTTGGTCAACTCCAACCTTCTTTGATTCTACCTTTGTGTTGATTTGGAGTCCTCTTTAGTTGAGCCTCTAGCAATGGTATCAATCACTCCCGCGGGGGTCATGGGCAAGCTTTTTTCTTTGTCTTCTTTCATCGGGCTAACTAACCTTTCACTATGAGGAGTTTGGTTGGCTTGTCCCTTCTCTTGTGAGGCTCTCCCATCAACAAATTTTTTCAAATGTCTTTGACGAATTTTCCTTTCAATTTCATCATGCAAATTGAAGCAGTTCTCCATGTCATGGCATTTTTACACATGAAAGTGACAGTATTTTTTGGATCTTTTCATTATTTTAGTCTTGATTAACTTCTTAGGCTTCTTAAGAAGGCTTTCGTGCTAAATGGCAAACAACATCTCCTTTCTAGCAATGTTCAATGGAGTGTAGTTATGGAAGCACTTTATTGGAGATCGATGACTATTTTTGTGTTGTCAATCATCTTTCTATTTAACCTTCTTGTTGTTGCTGTCCGAATTGCCATATTTAAGTTTGTTTATGTCCTCCTAGGTCATGTACCTCTCTATGAGATCGAAGAACTCCTCCATTGTCCCTAGTCACTCATGAACAAATACATTAATGCATTCTTTATGTTAGAGGCCCAGAAAGAGCACAGTGATCAAAAACTCAATTTTAGAACTGTCAATCTTCAAACTCTCTGCATTGAAGCTAGTGAAAAAGTCTTAAAGGGACTCTCCCTTCTTCTACTTAACTGTGTGCAAGTGGGTATAAAGGAGTTTCGCCTTTCTTTGACTAACAAACTAGTGGAGGAACTTGTCACAAAGTTGGTTATATGAACAAATCGATGATGGTTCTAATTTGACAAACCAATAGAGCATAATTCCTTGGAATATAGTGACCAGCATTTTGGCGTGAATAAACTCATTATACTTATGGAGCTGTATCATGTGCTCGAATTGTAACAGGTGCTCATTTAAGTTCGATGAGCAGTCATATCTGAGCAGACCTATGGAACCTTAGAATCAATAGCTATGCACTCATTAATTACCTCTTGCACAAATGGCAACTCCCACTCTTGATGTAGTCGAGGAGCACCATTATAATAAGGGTTCATCTCAGAGTTTCTCATTGAAATCTCTTCCAAATGCCTATTCAACTGTTGAACTTTATGGGATACTTCTTCTCATTCCTCCAATTAGCCTGGGATAGGCTTATGTTTGTTCGAGGTCTTGAGCACTTGACCCTATCACATTGCAGGGCTTAATTAGGTTGGTTAAGGTGATATACTAAATTGGCCACTTTTTCTCGAGGGTTAGGTTGAGGTTTTTCTCAGGAATCGCCCTTAGCTATCATCTTGTCGGGTAGGGGGACTTCTGGCCTCTGGTCTGCCCCTTTTCTTTCTTAGGGCCTTTCCTCACATTGTGAAAGTTAGAGAGTGGCACTAGCAGCTAGGTCGAGTTGATTATTATGCCTATTAAGGGCAGCTGATAGTTAAGCTAAAATTTAGGTTGAATTTGCTTGCTTATCAATTGCATGAGCTAAGGCATGGTTAGAGTGACTACTTGTTATGGTTGAAAGTTGGGTCCAACCACATCTAATTCTTGTTAGGGTCAAGGAGGAGGGGTTAGGGACTTTCTGTTCTCTGCCACTTCAAAAATGGCTATCCTAGTGTTAACTATTTTTTCTCAGTTACATACTCAACTTTCCCTCAGACGACACCAAATGATGATGGTATGAACTGCTTGGTAGTGTTCTAGGCAGTATTCAAAAAATTGAATCATTCATTGAATTGAAAAACTTATTGATTCATGATTCACTAGTTCAATCATTGGTCGGACCATAATTGAACTGCAATTGAACCATGATGTCATAATTATGAAATATATATTTATTTATATATATTACTTAAAAATTAATAAAATACCGAAATATAAAATATGAAGAACTTAAATGATATTGTCTGATATCACAATCCAAATTTCACAATTCATGTTATAAATTATCACAATAATTTAAATACTTCAAGTCTAAAGTTTAAAGTTAAGAGTTATGAGTTAATTACAAAGTTTAAACTCTAAATCAAAGCTTTTTTTGACTTTTAAATAGCTTGTGAGGTGTACCTTAACCTTTAAATTTTGTGCTTAGATAAAAAAAATTAATTTCATTAAGAATTAAACGAAAGAAAAAACCCTCCTGTTCAATTGAACCATGAGAAGTTCACTAGTTCATCGATCCAACTGGCCGATCTAAATGATTTTTAACAAAATATGGCTTTTTTTTAGTTTTTTGATTTTATGAGAAAATCAAACCAGTTCGCCTATCGGTTGATGATTCGACCGATCAGTCCGTTCCAATTTTTTAATCCATGATTCTAGGCTATAATCCAATCCAATTGATCAAAATTGAGGTTGAGAAAATAGTTATACAATGATGTTAGGTTGAGTTTTGCAACTAATAGCACACGTTAAGCTAGCCAAGGTGTCATTGGCTAAAGTACTCCAACGCTCAAGTAAGTACTAAATCGACTAGAAGATAGAATAGTAGAGTGAGGGTTTTGAGTAATAATGTGCATATCTTGTTGAAAGGTGGCAATGGGGTATTTATAGTCTTTCTGATGAGGATGATATACCCATCATGCCCTTGTGCATACAAAAAGGGCCTTTGTCTTTGCCTAACGAACTTTAAGTCTTCTCCAATTTGTGTATTACTCTAGAAGGCACTTCCTACAACTCCATAGGACATAGCAGTATATAGGAGGCACGCACCACTTTAGCGTGGCAGAAAAGGTGGTACTGGTGGTGGCACGCATCATTAATGCGGAGGCATACCGCTTGTCAGAGCATTTAATGTGGCAGAGAGGCTATCGCACCTATTTAACCTCCCAAGTCGAGGTAAATACATGCCTATGAGTTATTCGCGCCTACTCTGGTCGACAAGGTAGTTTTTGTTGGATTCAGGTATCTCCCTGGCTAAGTGCTAAATAAACATCCTCGATCTGGTCAATCATACTTTGGTCGACATGGTAAGGTGCTTGTACTCATGTTGGTGGAAAGGCCCAATGCTGGTCAATCAACAATTCGTTAGACTTGATAGGTAAATGGACTGTTCCACATCGTATCTTTTGTCTAGTCGAGTGTTATTGAGTTGGGCTTGTTGGGCTATCCCATATCATATATATATATATATGATTGATTATATTATACATATACATATATGTATTAATTTTCATATATTTAAAGAAAAAGAAATGATGTGTTTGAATTCTATTAGTTTAATTTGTATACTAAATATTTAAATAGAAAAATATATCTTTATAATTTTGTCCACAAAATATCTAAAGAAAAATAATGTAAATAGAGAAAAAAAAACTTCAAGACATTGTGCTACCCAATATAATAATTAAAAAATATGAAATTTGGCATGTGAAAATTTGAGCAAATAAGATATTAAATAAATTTAGATGTTTGGGTTAAACGAATCAAAAGGACTATTATGATATTTAACTTAAAAAATGATAAATATTTTAAATTATATCTTTTTATTTATCTAAACAAAATGCCACTTATTATAAAATAAAATCATACATAACGATAAATAAAAATTTTGTGGTTAGGACAGTAGACAATCCCAAATTTAGACCTTATGAAGTATGTCTGTGCTGCAAATTTCACTAAAATAAATATATAATGAATAAATTGAGCCCACTTAGCTCTCGCTCATGAAATCATGCCTAAATTTATTCATTCAATTAACAAAATGGTAAGATTAGGAGTGACAACATTTGCTTTAAAATTTCTCCTTTCAATTTATTGAATTTATGTTGATATTAATTTTGAGGTGGCTTGGAAATGGAGCGAGATTTTTTTTAAAAAACAGCGACGTATTGATTTATTTTTTCTTAGATCACGTGTAAAAAGATCTTTTTTTCTCGAAAATTCTTCAACTTTAAGAATTTTTGCGAATGATTTCTTATGTGTATTTTTTTTTTTTTTGAACTTTGTATTTTTTTGTTTTTAGTTTTTGGTGGGCTCAGGCTCATTCACACTTTTCCACCCTTTATAAGTTTAGCTTATCCTTTGAATTATTTAGCCCTTTCAATTAATTAATTTTTGGTCCATCGTGAATTTTAGTTAAGATATCAGATTGTTCTTATATTAAATTTTTAGCAGTGTTAATTATAAGTCCAATTTAGATACAACACATCACATTCAAATTAAACTAGACATCAATTTTAGTTAAGATATCAAATTGTTCTTATATTAAATTTTTAGCAGTGTTAATTTTAAGTCCAACTTAGATACAACACATCACATTCCACTTAAACTAGACATCCTTTTAATCGTGCAATTTTTGAATCGACTAAGTTTGACATATTTTCAGTCAAATGCCCAATTCATCCAACATTGATCTAATTAAGAGAAGATGATGATGAAAACAACCGTCTTCTAACCATTAATGACCCCTTTTACACATTTAATATGGTCATCTTTGCAAAACAAAGTCGTCACGTTATTAGTGTACTTAATTTAATACTTAGGATAAATAAGTTATGATTGAAAACACTTAACTTATCAAATAAGATTACTGTAATTAAAACTAAAAACTCCAATTTCCTTAAAACTGTTGGAGTTAATTTATTTTTTTTATCAATTTTATAATTGTATTTAATTAAATCCTGACTAATTATATATAAAAATTACATAATGTTGTGTTTTTCCTTCAAGGAGAGTTGATTCGATAGGTATGCTTTTGTATGGTATTCATTAGATTTGTATGAAATGATCCAAGTTACTTCCATTCATCTAATCTTATATTATTAGTAAAGAGCCTACCTTCTTTTAATATGTTGTCAAGTATTCTTTCTAAAGTACCTTTGTTTTTCTAACTTCTCATATTTATATAAAATAACTACAACCAGTCTCATGCATGAAAGTTCTAGATGGTTGTGTGTGTGTATATATATATTTCTTTAGAGCATTTTCTTTTTTATATTTTCAACTTCTCTTCTATATATTATTTTTTTCTATCTAAACTATTTTTTATTCTCAAAACTACATAGATGAGTTTTTATTTGGTATTAATTGATTGATTCTTTTTATTATAGTAAATATGTTGAAATAATTACATCTTCACAATACAATTAATTTTTTCTTGCAGTGAATGTATATGTATCGAGTGTGCATTAATCGGCAGCACATATAATTTTTGTGGTTGGATGGGCGGGTCGATGTGCAGTGTATGAATTGCTTGTTTTTATCACTTTCATGAACATTCTCTTGCTTGCATAAAATATAAAGCCGCCCACATAGTTCAAACCAATCAATCATTTCAATCACTTAATGGTATTGATTACTCAAACAAAGACAATCAATCTAAAAAGTTGAAACAATCAAATTGGAAGTGGAGTTTATATTTGGACACCATATTTTTGCTGGAAAAAAAAAGGGGGAAATAGTAAGTGGATCGAAATACCCTTGATCTTGTAGAAATATCAGTACATGGTAATTCCCACTTCAACCTCTTAGGGATACCACTACATTGCATCTAGACCCATTTTCATGGTTCTTTTTTTCTTCTTCTGTTGCCAATGATGATGCTTTTTTGTTTAATCAACTGTACAACCATAAATTAGAAGAGTCGAGTAACTAAAATGAATTCAATTTATTATATGCTTCACATTTAATACAACTTTGGTATAATGGTAATTATGTTCAACTTAAACACACCATCACATAAGTAGTCGTGACCAACTTATCTCAATTTTTTGCAGGTACAAATTCCTCATATTCAAGACTAGATCAAAATTTTTCTTCCTCAGTATAGGGCTTGAGACAACATTCCTTCGAATTTTTAGGTTTAATTCTTTTCCAATGGTAATTTTAAATACGACCTTTTTACTCTCATGCAATTTTGAACTAGATAAATTTCCTATGTATAACGTATGTTGTCTGTATTTTGTAGGTTGTGAATGTACTTCCACCGTGACAATATTAAGAAGTTAGGTTATGCATTGGAAAAAGATGTGCGACTTTATCAGGTGTAGAAAAAGTTAAAAAGTCTTCCCTTATTTATATGTATTTAGAAGAAAAAGTATTTGAATGAAAAATGAAATGAAAAGTGTAGAGGCTAATTTATGTTATGTATTGATATAGGATAGTCCAAGAAGCCCATTTAGCCTAAGAGACCTAGCATCAATTTTGAATTGCCCAACAAATCCAACACATTCAGCAACAATTTTCTGGTCGAGTGTGTGGTAACCGACTTCACTCGACAAAAATCTTCATCCGTTCCAGCATATTCTCCTTTCTCCGTAATCGACCAACCCAGCCTATTTGATTGATATATCGACCTAGGAACTCACTCTAGCGTTGACTTAAATCCACGCTGCATTTATTACTCTGGCACGCAGCATGCCTCCGCATTAATGGCACATGACAGCCGGTACTGTCACTGTCACTGTCTCTGCCACCAACTTTGCCACCACTTTTGGTAAGGAGGCACCTACCAGAGGTACTATTTACCCTGAAAAATAGGAGATGAGACCACCTAAAACAATATCGAGATCTGAAATGACCATTAACCCCCCAGTAAAGACTAGGGCCCAACGCATTTGGTAAGGGCATCTCCAACAAATCAAACATTGGGAGAAGGCTATAAATACCTCATAACCAACCACGCTCAAGGTAATGTCAAATACACTATAAGCTCTCTATACTCTGTTCGATTAACTTATTTCGACTAGAACTACCTTGAGCGTGAGAGTGCCTTAGTTGAAGGCACATCGGCTAGTTTAACGTATGTTGTTGTTGTAGATTTCAGACTTCAAGAAGAACATTAGTTGGATTACTCAACCTCTTCGATCGGATCTACTCCAAACAGTACCTTTTCACTATATACAGCTTTCAACCTTATCATTTTGGTGCCATATGTGGGATATATTATTTTCTGATCATGCCTTTTGGGTTGAAAAATGCCGGAGCAATGTACCAACGGCTCATCAATTTTATGTTCAAAGAATAAATTGGTAAATCGATGGAGGTTTATGTTGACGACATGATTGTCAAAATAGAAAAAGTTCAGGATCACTTGCTCGACCTTAGTCACACTTTTGTGATCTTGAGAGCCTTTAGTTTAAAATTAATCCTAAATAAGTGTACATTCGGGGTTTGGGGAGGAAAACTTTTGGGCTACATGGTCAGCCAAAGAGGCATTGAGGCCAATTCACAAAAAATTCAAGCAATTCTCGATATCACTCCTCTGAGAACAGTCCGAGATGTTTAGAGGTTGGTTGGAAAGATCATAACCTTGGGAAGGTTCATCGCAAGATTGGCCAACAAGAGTTTACCCTTTTTCAAAATTCTCAGAACTGCTAAGAAATTGAGCTTCCAATGGACTACGCAGTGTGATCAGACGCTAGTTGAACTGAAACAGTACTTAGCCTCACCCCCCATGTTGGCAAAACTTGAACTGGGTGAAGTACTTTTGGTATATTTGGTGGTCTCGACGGCATCATCAGCTTAGTATTGGTCTTGACCTGAGATAGCACCCATCGATTGGTCTACTATTATAGCAAGTTACTCCATGGGTTGGAGCATAATTATTTGAAAATCAAGAAATTTGCTTTAGCATTAGTGACTGTGGCTCAAAAATTGTGACCATACTTCCAATCTCATTTTATTATAGTGCTAACCAACCAACCATTGAAACAAGTATTAACGAAGTTGAATACATCTAGAAGACTGACCAAATGGGCAATCAAATTGGGAGAATTCGATATGACTTTTCAGTCTTGAAAAACCATCAAAGCACAGGCCCTGGTTGATTTTATTATGGAGCCAATCAACTTGCCCGAGAAGGATCCCAAGACCCCTCTCATTTGGACCATGCACATTGATGGATCATCGGCCACATTCGGTGGAGGAGTAGGCATTGCTCCGTTCCCTAAATGCAAAAGAATATGATTTTGCAATAAATTTAAATTATACAGTCACGAACAATGAGGCAGAATATGAGGCCCTTCTCGTGGGAATGAGGATAGCCTTGAGCGAGGGGTTGAGCATTTGGCTGCAATTACAAACTCCCAGTTAGTGGCCGAGCAAGTCGATGGAAATTTTGAAGCTAAAGATGTGATGATGAGCCGATACTTGGCCGAAGTGAAGCAGTTGCAACAATTATTCAAAAGGTTCACTCTTACTCAAGTTCCTCAATCAGAGAACGAGTGGGCAGATGCTCTTTCAAAATTTGTCAGCTCCATCAAGGGGATGAGGGACAAGAAGATCACACTTTTTGGTCTCTGATAAACCATCAATTGGGCCCCTCAAAGAAAATTTGATAACAAGCATCGAAGAAAGGGCAGTTTCTTAGCAGACTCTGATCAAATTATATCTAAGCCAAGGCACCGTCCCCAAGAACAGAAATGAGGCTTGATGCCTTTGGGGTCAAGCTTCCAAATTTACTCTCGATGAGCATGGTCAGTTGTATAAGAGGTCAATCTCTAGCCCTCCTTTTAGGTATCTAGATTGTGATCAGGCTTTAGAGTTGTTACAAGACATTCATGCGGGTATGTGTGGCAACCATTCTGGAAAAAGATCCCTGGCCCACAAAGTAATCAGGTACGGATACTTTTGGCCAATATTGTTGAAAGACTTGGTGAATTTTGCACGTAAATGTACTTCATGTCAAGTCCATTCGAATTTACCACACCAACCTGCAGCGCTGATGGTTAGTGTTCAAATTTCTTAGCCTTTTGATCAGTGGGTAATTGATATTTTGGGCTCACTACTAAAATCGATGGGATAGCAAAAAATCATAATCGTCATAGTTGAGTATTTTACTAAATGAGCTGAGGCGAAAGCTGTTCCAAAAATAACAGATGTGGCCATCAAGAATTTCATATGAAAAAACATCATATGCCATTTTGGTCTACCCAAAGTCCTTATTTCTGATAACGGCACTCAATTCCAGGGCAAAAGCACCAGGGGCTGGTGTGAACCTTTGGGGATCGCACAACACTTCACTTCAATGGGCAATCTCCAATTGAATAGCCAGATAGAGGTAACCAACAGAACAATCCTCAACCATCTGAAAGCTAAGATACAAGATACTGGCTTGAATTGGGCAGACGACCTCCCTAGCATGTTATGGGCGTACAGAACCACATCTTGAATAGCTACCGATCATACCCCTTATAGTTTTATTTATAGATTCAAAGTAATCATCCCTTCAGAGCTAATTCAACATATAACTCAAGTCATTCATTTTCATCTACTAAGAAATACATCGGAGAGAAAACTTGATCTCAAAACTATCGACGAGCATTACCAAGAAGCCTATAATACTATGAAGCACTATAGATCAAAGATGGTAGAGACTTATAACAAAGGGGTCAGATTACGCCATTTTAAGGTCAAAGATCTCGTTCTTAAGAAGGTTGAAGTCTCCAGAAATGTTGGCAAGCTCGACCTAAAAAGGGAAGGACCATGCACTATTGTCAAAGTATCAAAATAAAATGCATATAGATTAGCCAATATACAAGGAGAAGAACTCCCTCACCCGTGGAATGCAATCAATCCCAGAAAATTTTACATTTGAGATTATGTTGTGCGTACCTTTAAAGTCTTTAGGCCTAAATAAAATTCTAACAATATTGATGCGATTTAGAGTCATAATCATAATCAATCAGCTGCCACGACCCAAGTTAATCCCGTAGTCGATGAATAAGCAGCTCGTGCTGCCACTCAAGTGGCTTCATGCCACTACGATCCAAGTCGACCCCATAGTCGATGAATAAGCAGCTCGCACTGCCACTTAGGCAGCTTCATGCCACCATGACTCAAGTTGACCTCATAGTCTATGAATAAGTAGCCTCGTGCTACCATTTAAGTGGCTTCATATTGCTAAGCCCACAGTCGACCCTATAGTCAATAAAGCAGCAACGCAACTTTAGCATCGAAATTAATCAACCCACATTGATCATATCGACAGGGTTGTTAAAAATTCAGTGGTTGACTCAGTAGTCGACCAAGAGGTATTAAAAATTGACAACACGGTTGAATGGCCGTGCAACATATAATGCTACTATGAGTCGACACGGTCGATAACAATCATGTTCAGTTTTCTTCATTATGATGGCAATAGCCAGATGATTCATCAGTTATTCTCCACATTATTACGACAATTGAATTCGGTGTGAAAATACTCAATAGTTATCTTTAACACGACACAATAGAAGGAAAAGCAATCTTTATTCATCAACTAATTGATTTTTTTTACATCGAAATAAAAAAAAATGACAACAAAAAATAAAATAAACTACATATACGTTGGATTAGTTTTGGCTAGTCTCTATCTGCTCACCCTTAGGCCATTTGGAGTCCCAATCAGGCATTGCACATACGAGAGGTGAGATCGCTTGAGGAGGTACGAAAGGCCAGATGACATCGCTCATGAAGTTGGTCAAGCGCAACATGTACTGCGCTACGTCGACCTCTTCTTCCCTCAGCTACACCACCAAGTCCTCGGTGAATGTGAACTCCTCGGCCAACTGCTGTAACCTAGCATCGACCTTGGCCTTTTTTTTCTAAGCTTTGGTTAAGGGCTCATTTGGCACAACAATCACAGTTTTTGTTCCCGAGGCCTGCTCTGTTGTGCCCTCCTCGGGGTTAGGACAGGGCTCCAATTTCTCGTTCAGGAAAAAACTTATTTTGCTTTTTTCTTCAAAATAAAAAGTAAATTCCAAGTGCTCGAGCTGCTTTACAGCCCTATGGAAGGCTTTTTGAGCATCATCTAAGGATGCGATCATGCTCGCATCCTGAAAAGCAGGGCTATGGATGAACTATTCAACCGCTTCACAGCGCATCTTTAGGATGTGGCAGTTGAAGGCCTCCCTCACTTCATTGGTCGCCTCTGCATAGCTTTGAGCCCGACCAGAAGTGTAACTCACCTAGAGGTCTAGGTGGGCCTTCTTTATTATGGAGTCCATTCGACTATGTTCCTTGATCGCCTTGACCAATTGCTGATCTTTGGAGTAGAGTTGTTCTTACAGATCGACTACCTTTTTATTCACTTTCTCAATCAAGAGTTGGGAGGACTCAAGCTGCACTTTGAGAGTTTCCATATCCCCCCCTCCTTACAACTCTTCTCTATCTGCCAGCGCCAACTCAAATTAGTGGAAAATGTTATAGCCCAGTTGTCCCACCTAGAACACAAGGATGTTACCCCACAATCCTATAACGAAGCAAAAATGCAATGAGAAGTGTTTGATTTGGTACTTACCATGTTGCAGTGGTAGGACAGTAGTCGAATGACCCCTAGTTGAGGTTCATCAATTTTTGCTGGTTGGATACTAGCAACCCTAACAAGAGCCATTTCAGAGCATTGCTGCCTGTCATTCCCCTTGGATGATGGAGGTTAACTTATTCACTTTCTCGATTTGGTCAGTGGCGAATCGAGGAATAGGCAGCCATAGGAGTTGGAATAGAGCACCATTGTCGAGCTTCCCAAACAAGTCATAGCCTGTAAGCGCTTTCTATTTTTCTTTGCCTAGTATAACCTTTTTAGGGGTCGAGACCCCCTACTCAACCATCTATCTTTTACCCCGACCCACGGGACTGCTTGAAATAGGCACTTCTCAATGAGCAAATTGAGTTTCCACCACCCAATTAATTTAGGCGGGCGCAGGAGCAGAGGTCAATCGTGTGGAACCCGACAGTTTTGTAGGAGCTCCTTCCTGCCTTGCTATGGCTACCTAATGGCACTCCTCATTCCTTAGAGCGCGGGCGTGGGATTTGAATTGACTTTGGGCCATTACGTCCTCTCGATCTGTATGCAAAGATAATATAAGCAAACATTAGAGTCAAACAAAAAGATAGAGTAGCTACAATTACAATGGTCAATGAGAATTTCTACCTAGCTAATCACCCTCAGGCAGGTTGAGTTAGGCCAACAACAAGCCATTCAATACTAAACACCTTTCCTCAGTCAAAATCAGGGCCTCCATATGCCCAAATCCAATTAAGTCCCAAATGAACGTGTTGAGCCAACTAGGCATCTGGTTCTCTGGCAGCTCCATAGGCCCCTCAACTAATCCTCAGAACGGTGAGAACTCCTAGCCCCCGAACATAGAAAAAATATTTTTTTCATTCTTGGCCATAAAACTAGGCATAGGATGCTAAAACTTTTCGGCGAGATCGTGCAGTCAAGTAGTAGAAATCAGACTCTTTGGTATTA
Organism: Jacaranda copaia; assembly: GCA_014898725.1. NCBI lineage: Eukaryota > Viridiplantae > Streptophyta > Magnoliopsida > Lamiales > Bignoniaceae > Jacaranda > Jacaranda copaia. Next base: position 258,515 of record JACGDI010005216.1, read on the forward strand.
CCCGACTTTCGCAACATAGGTAGGTGAAATAAATTTGAAAAGCTAGCAAAGGAGGCTAGTTGATTATGTAAGTTCGTTAGCATGGAAAAACTATACAAGGTGGCAAAATAGTTTGGCAGTAATTGGGTTATACAGACTTCCAGGCCTATTAGAAGGTTGACAATTGCTTGCACAAAGGGAAACCTAAGCCCACATTTCAACCCTTCCTCAAACACCGTTATACACCATCAGGGAGGTTGATGCATTTTGCCCCAAGCCCCTAGAACTAACAATTCGTACTTTTCAGAAATATGATACGTTGCCCTATTTCGTATCAGGTCAACAGGGGTTATTTTGGATATTATTTTTGAGTAATGATTGGGGGTAAACAGTTAACATCGGGTAGGAGGAACATCACTCGGGCTAGCATCCCTCTTAGAAACAACCCTCACATCGCTCAAGCTACTAGAACTACTCAAACTCAAGTTTTCACTCATTGAATTACCTAACTCCCTCTCGTCAGATGTTTCAGATATGCTCCCACCCTCGATCTTTCTCTAATAGGCCACACTCTTAGACCTAGTATCCTTACTATCGAAACTGGAAGACATTTTTTTGCAAAAGGAAAATAGAGAAAAAGAACAAATGGGTAGAGTAACATACAGTAGATATCTGACAAGTTCTAAGCGTATAAAGTTGAAGAACTTCAAAGATAAAGATTCAACAAAAATGTAAATGAAGGCATATATCACAATTATTTATAGGTGTTTGTGCATGGGACCGAGCATCAATTATGATTACACCCTGCCCCGTACACTTCGTATTTTATGAAGTAACCGACGCATTAAATGCAGCAAAACCGCTACAAACCCTAGTCGATAATTCAAAAACCTTGGTCAATTTGGCAAAACCCCAGTCGAGTATGGATAACCACCCAAAACCTGCTCAACTACTCCTTGCTCCTGCTCATTGATGGGCTCGATTAGGACCGCGAGTTGGGGGGACTCATGATATGAGATAGTCCAAGAGGCCTATTTAGCCTAACAGGCCTAGCATCAGTTCTGAATTGCCCAACAGGCCCAACACATTCAACAATAATTATTTGGTCAAGTGTGTGGTAACCGACTTTACTTGATAGGAATCTTCATCTGTTCCAGCATATTCTCCTTTCTCCATAATTGACCAGCCCAGTCTGTTCAATTGATATATCGACTTGGGAACTCAATATGATGTTGTCTTAGATCCACGCTGCATTTATTATTCTGACACGCAGCATGCCTCCACATTAATAGCATGTGATAGCCGGTACAATCACTGCCACCAACTCTGCCACTATCTCTGCCACCATCGTTGGCAGGGAGACGCTTACCAGAGGTACTATTTATCTTGGAAAATAAAAATGAGGCCATTTGGAACAGTACCGAGATCTGGAATGACCATCAATTCTCTAGCAAAAACTAGGGCCCAATGCATTTAGAAAGGGCATCGTCGACAAATCACACACTGGGAGAAGGTTATAAATACTTTATAACCAACAACAGTTAAGATAATGCCAAATATACTATAAGCTCTCCATACTCTATTTGATTAACTTATTTCGATCAGAACTGACTTGAGCGTCGAAGTGCTTTAGTAGGGGCACATCGGCTAATTTAACATATATTGTTGTTGTAGATCAGACCTTTAGAAGAACATTAGTTAGATTACTCGACCTCTTTAGTCGGATCTATCCCAAATAATACCCTTTCACTATATACAGCTTTCAACCTAATCATGTATATTTAAAGAAAAAGCACTCAGCACTTAAACATATGCATGTAATTAAATTTATGGGCTCCTTATTTTTCTTTAATTTTGAAGTAAAATTGAAGAGTTATATATGATCATAAAATTAATATTTTAAGTTTTCATAAATCATTGTATTGCTTGTTTAAGTTAAACGAACGTAATGTTCCACTTAAGTAGTGTATTGACTGATAATCAATTGACTTATTATTTCACTAATTGTAAGTATACAAAACCCCCTATGAATTTAATATACAAAAATAAGCTAGAAGCAATCATTTTCTCAATGTTTGTCTCCATATCTACTTTCATGATTAAAGTCATAAAAAAATTCCAGAGAAACTCTTCAAAACTATTATTTTCAAATTTTGATGAATTAACAAATCCACTAATAAAAAGGTATTACATTCTAACAAACAAACATGTCAAGATGGTCTCAGTGTTCACCAATAAGATGTTGAATTAAATTAACAAATCTTTGAGGATTCTCCACTAATTAAATTTAACCCTAATAATACAGCTAATGGATTTAGGTTTTCTAGTCTATCAAAAAGTTGATTCATTTTTGTCATATTTGCTTCTGTAGTCATCCTCTTTTTGGAGATTTCAATTTAATGACACTTTCGATAATCCTTATCTGCGCGTCTTACTAATTTGCTATAAACTTAGCAAGTTCCTTCATGTTTCTTATTTTCTTTGCTACGTACTATAACTAGATCCATTAAGTTTTTATCTTTAACTGTACTAATGCATCATATCGCCTGGGCCTCACAAAAATCCACAATATTTTATATCTTTTTAGAAAGGTGATTGATGTGTATGTACATCCAGCCCAAGCTAAAGTAATCATGAAAGCTATAATTGAAAAGCCATTTCAGCATGAAATCACCCCAAATGATCCGGCCAAGCTGAATTCAGAAAAGCAGCTAAGATGAAAGTTTGAGGTGCCCAAACTAATCTCAAAAGAAACAGTTAAGATGAAGGTTTGAGGTGCCCAAGTTAATCTCAGAGTTGCAGTTTCAGCCCAGTACAATCGAGAGATAAGGAACGTGGGCCACACGTGGCATCGTGTTGATCAACTCTAATGAATGTGAATAATTAGAGATTTAGTGGGCAGTTACAGTCCTAGTTAGTGGGGTTCTTAGCCATATAAAAGGTCTTGTACGAGATTATAGAAAAAACTACTAAATTATCAAATAAAATATACCAGATTACTTTTTTTTTTCAATTGGTGCTATGTAAAATTATTCTTTGTGGCATCAATTTGGCACCGTCTATGGGAATAAATTAGGAGTTGAGATATGAGAATAGGCGATTCGAAAGAGAATGAAGAGACACGTATGAGGATGATGTCACAAGATGAGCCAACACCTATAACCGCAGCTGCTATACCGTCAACTACAGTGGCACAACTAGCAATTACTGAAGGAAGGGTTACCTCAGTACCTTCGATGGTAGGGCAAATAACTACAGAATAGTTGGCCAACTTTTTATGGTCAACGTTCGGTGTTATCGCCGCCACCCAATCAGTTGAAACCATGCATGTACCCCCCTACCAATGCCACTAGGCCCCATGGTCATCCTTTTTCTACCAGGAATGGCATCTAATGTCTCACTGCTTTCCACCCTTGTGCCACTTCTAGGATTGGTTAGCCCTATACCTCCAAAAAGGATGACGGCCACTCTAATAGCACACATGCCTGTAGGTGTAGCCCTCGTGTAGAGCCCCAAAGTTGCCTTGGTGTCAGGAGCAGTTGTGCAGGGCATGGTTATAGCTGTGCCACTTTTCCCAATAATCCAAGGCTGGTCATAGGAGAATAAGAGGTCACAACTACACTGACTAGTGCAACACTACAAGAACCTAGAAAGGAGGGTGTCCAGAACATACCCAAAGAGGTTCACATGAAAAGCCCTACCCACTTAGCAGACGTGGAAATAATAGCAAAAAGTTAAATCTTGATGGGACATGATAGTAATAAAAGGGATAATTTTTAATCAGATTAGATGGCGAAAATGGAATAAATGAGAAAAGAGATGGAAGAAATAAAAAAGAGGATCGAAGAAAGGATGGGAGAAGAAGTCAAGGCCTCATCATTTGTTGAAGCCATATTACATGATCCATTCCCAAAGAACCATAAGTCCTTCAATATGCCCAGGTACACAGACACTGCCGACCTTACTAATCACTTGTGCAAATCTGAGAACTTGGCCCTACTATACCAATTCTCGAATGGAGTGAAGTGCAGGACTTTCCTTACCACCCTAGGAGAGGCTGCTCAGAGATGGTTTGGGCAATTACCACCTCGATTTATTCATACATTTGATGAATTTGCACGAAGATTCCTACATCAATTGGCCAATAACAAATAGTATAGGAAAAGTACGCAGAGCCTACTTTCCTTTCTACAAGGGAAGACAAAAATCTTGAGAAGTTTTGTGAGGTAGTTTACTATGGCGGCCTTAGAGGTTCCTTCGGCAACTCCAGAATTATTAAGTGGTGCTTTCGCTCAAGGGCTGCGACCTAGTCTTTTTTTTTTATCCTTAAGTAAAAAGCCAATGGAAAGCTATGATGAGCTCCTAAAACAGGTAGAGAAGTATATCCATGAAAAAGAAGACTACAAGGCGAAGAAGAGGGAGTTGAAGGAGAAGAGAAAGGATAGGGGAGAAGATCTTGCCAATAAAAAGCTTAGGCAAGAAAAGAAACTCAAAGCTATGCTTGTGCGGCAGGTGAAATTTCCATCGATGATAGGGCCAAAATTAGATCACTACACCCCTCTGCGGCTGCCCAAGGAACAAGTCATGTAGGCTATTGAGCATCTTAACCTGCTTCAATGGCCACACTCCCACAGAGACCCCCCAAGATAACCTAGGTCTGACAAATTCTATCACTTTCACAATGAATATGGGCATAAGATAGAAGAATGTGACCACTTGTAGAATGAGTTGAAGTAGCTGGTGCAAGATAGACAATTGAATGAATTTGTACTCAGAGTAAGAGCCAAAGGCAGAGATAAGTGTCTCGCACAAATTCGAGAGGGACAACCAAATATTCGATAACCCAGTAGAGAGAATGATACTAAAAATGGGACTATCAGAAGAGTGATTCACATGATTTAGGAAGGACTAGCTGAAGGAGACACTCGCTAAGCTAGGAGAGCAAGAGCCAGAGCTGCTGCACATAAAAATATGTAGGTGGCGTTGATCTCTTTTGTTGGCGACATCCTAGTTATCTAGTTCGGACCAAAGGACCTGAAGACACTACATTTGCCTTATCAAGATGCTTTGGTTATTACAACGATGATAGCCAACTATGAAGTAGCTTGCATTTTTGTTGACGGAGGTAGCTCGGCAGACATCCTTTTCTATGGTGCCTTTCAACAGATAGATCTGGAAAACACCATGCTCGAGCCAGTGGAAACATCACTATTTAGATTTTTTAGAGAAGTAATTCAGCCCAAGGGACGGATTTCTTTGCCAGTCTCTTTAGGGGCAGGGATGTACCAGAAGACGTGTATGGTAAATTTCTTAGTAGTAGATGCCCCTTCAGCGTATAATATGATTTTTAGTAGTCCCATGCTGCAGCTCTTTCAAGCGGTAGCTTCTCCATACTATATAAAGCTAAAGTACGTGGTGGGGGTTTGGTAGGGGAAGTAGTGAGAGATCAGTATACTTCCAGAAAGTGCTATGTGGATACAGTGAGAAAGGGATCCCACAAAGGTGATGAGGCCAAATGTAAGCAAAGGCAAAATGATGCGGGCGTATCCATGAGTATAGAGAAGCAACAAAAAATTAAACTTGAGGGACAGTTTCTATCGATAGAGTTGAACCCAAGAGATCCCAACAAGATCACACGAATAGGCTCCCATCTGGAGACTAGCTTAAAGGTAGAGCTAATTGCCGCACTAAGGGATTATGTGGATGTTTTCACTTTTTTTGTCAAAGATCTTATAGGTATAGACCCAAAGATGGCCGAGCACAGACTTAATGTGGATGCAACCATTAGGCCAGTTAAGCAAAGAAAAAGGCATTTAAGTCCTAAGAAAGACCGCATAATCCAGCAAGAGGTGGAGAGGCTCTTGGATGCAGAGCATATTGTGGAAATCTAATTCCCTAAGTGGATCTCCAATGTAGTATTGGTGCCAAAGTAAGCGCACAAGTGGATGGTGTGCATAGACTTTAAGAACTTAAATAAAGCTTGCCTAGGATCGATCTAATAGTGGACTCTACTTTTAGATGCGAACTCCTTAGCATGATGGATGCCTCGTAGGGATACCCTCAAATTCCACTTAGCTCAGAGGATCGTAAGTGGGTAAGCTTCATCACGTCCCAGGGAAACTTACTATTATCTAGTCATACCTTTTGGTCTGAAGAATGCATGAGCCACATATCAAAAATTGGTGGATCGAATGTTCAAGCATCAAATCGATCGAAATATGGAAGTGTATATTGACGACATGTTAGTAAAAAGTGTAAGCTGAGCTAAGCATGTTAGGGATTTGAAGGAAACTTTTGAAACCCTGTGAGATGAAGTTGAACCTAGAGAAGCGTGTATTTGGAGTAAAGAGAGGTATGTTTTTGGGATATTTGGTGATAGAAAGGGGGATCGAGGCTAACCCCAAAAAAAAATTAAGCTATTTTGGACATAAGTACCCTAAGAACTGTGAATGCAGTTTAGAAGTTAGTTGGAAGGATAGCCGCTCTGAGCAGATTTATATCTAAATCAGCTGACAGAAGTTTACTTTTTTTTGGAATCTTACAGAAGGCGAAGCAATTCGATTGGGGAGAAACAGCACAACAGGCATTTGAGGAGCTGAAAGCCTACTTAGCAAAGCTCCTCTTGCTAATGAAGCCCACCTTTAGGGAAACTTTTTATTTATATTTAATGGCATCTGAGCACACAATAGGCTCGGTACTCATAAGGGAGAATGGAATAGTACAGAAACTGGTATACTATGTCAACAAAATCTTGTATGCTGTCGAGCTGAGATACCCAAAAATTAAGAAATTGGCACTAGCCTTAGTGGTCAAGGCAAGAAGGTTACGGCCTTACTTTTTATCTCATCCTATAATTATGCGAACTAACCACCATTTGAAACAAACTCTTGAGAAGGCTGACATGGTAGGAAGGCTAGTTAAATGGTCAGTGGAGTTAGGAGAATGCAATATTGGTTACACCCCCAAGAATGCCATAAAAGCACAAGCACTAGTAGACTTCGTAGCAAACACGCCTATGAGGAAGGAGAAAAATTTGTAGATGGTGTATGTGGACGGGTTATCAGGGCATGGAGGAAGTGAAGTTGGAATTGTCATTGTGGATCCTGAAGGGGAAGAAATGGAGTTTGCAGTGAAGTTCCATTTTAAGGCATCCAACAACAAAGCAAAATATGAGGTTGTGATATGAAGGATTAAAATGGCCATGCAAAGTGGTGCCAGATCCGTCAAAGTGTTCACTAATTCACAGTTAGTAGCGAAGCAGATCAAAGGACGGTACGAGACCAAAAAATCCAGAATGAACAAATATCTGCAGCTAGTAGATAAGCTATGATAATATCTAACCGAGCTTCAAATAACCTAGCTACCTCGGGAGAAGAACAACAAGGCAGATTGTTTAGCCAAGATAGCCAGCTCTCTCAACAAGTGTAACACTCGACAAATCACGATCCATGAGTTAGAAAAAAAAGTCTCAAAGCTTAAATCCTCACGATTGAAGAAGGCCAAAATTGGAGGACCCTTATCATACGATACCTACATAGAAACAACCCGACAATTGATCATAAGTTGTGTGTACAAGCAACACGATTTACCATGATAAATGAACTGTTGTACAAGAGAGGCTTTTCTCAGCCATTGCTACATTGTTTGTCCCCTCAGGAAGGAAAGTACATCCTGCGAGAAATTCACGAAGGATGCTGTGGAAATCACTTAGGAAAGACTGCACTAGCCTCCAAAACTATCCGAGCTGGGTACTTCTGGCCCTCTATCTGAGCTGACACAGGAAAGTTGGTGAAGAAATGCGATAAATATCAAAGGCACGCCTAGGTCAGCCATGTACACACCAAACCTATGCATGGAATGAGTGTCCCCTATCCCTTCACAAAATGGGGAATGAAAATTGTGGGACCTTTCCCCACAACAACCAGGCAGAGAAAGTTCCTGTTGGTTGCAGTAGATTATTTCAGTAAGTAGGTAGAAGTAGAGCCCTTGGCTAAGATAACGAAGAATGAGGTGCTCAAATTCTTGTGGAAGAACATAGTCTGTAGGTATGGCATTCCCAAGGAGTTGATCTTGGATAATGGAAGGCAATTCCAGGGGGCCAAAGTGTAAACCTGGTGTAAAGAAATGAATATTGTCCAACACGTCAATGCAGTAGCCCACCCACAAACTAATGGGCAGACTAAAGTCATCAATCACAATCTCTTGAGAAGTTTGAAGAAAAGGTTAAACTAAGTTGGTGGTGGTTGGGTAGATGAGCTTCCCAGAGTATTATAGGCTTACAGGACTATGCCAAAAGTGTCAATTAGGAAAACAACCTTCAGTATGGTCTACGATGTGAATGCGCTGATACCAACCGAGGTGGGTTTGGAATCACATCAGGTATTGGCATATAATCCTAAGAAGAATAAGGAGTTGCTCTAAGATTTTCTAGATATGATCGAATAAAAAAAGGAGAATGCTTGCCTCAGGTTGGCTAAGTACAAGCAAAGGATTCAAATTTCCTTTAACAAAAAGGTCAAGCCTCGCAGTTTCTAGGAAGGAGATTGGGTTTTGAGAAGAGTGGACGTACTAGGAAACTTTGAAAAATTGGAACCCAACTGAGAAGGGCCCTACAGGGTGATCACAATACTGAAAAGGGAAGCTTATGAGTTGGAAACAGTAGAAATGAGAAAGCTAGCTTGGCCATGGAACGTGTAGAACTTGTAGCATTTTTACATGTAATTTCTTTTAGAATTTGCTTCGCTTTTTACTCTACATTGGTTATCTTGCTATGTTTAGTTGTCTCATAGAAATTAGACCAAGTCAATTTCTATTTCTTGTAAGTTCGAGTCAGGCAAGATCAGCCTATCTCTTGTTGAGTTTTGGAAGTGTCATTTGCTTTTTTAAAATCACTGATCCAAACTACCAAGGTGAATACCAAATGAAAATCAACTCGACTGATCTAAACTGAAGATAGTGAATGCCAAATGAAAATTAGCTCGATTGATCTAAACTAAAGTTAGCGAGTGCCAAATGAAAATCAGCTCGACTGATCTAAACTAAAGTTGGTGAGTGCCAAATAAAAATAAGCTCGACTGATCTAAACTAAAGATGGCGAATGAGAGATGAAAATTAGCTCGACTGATCTAAACTAAAGTTGGTAGCTAAAAAAAAGGGATAGCTCTAATAAGTGGGCCAGGTGCGTTACAAAGGACTTTCAATGGCTAGGCCAACCTACTCGGGGGATGATGCTGTAGCTAGAGTGACAGCCTGGTTTGAAGGCCCAGCTCTAGAGAATACCTCGGCCCCTCCTAAAGCCTCGGTCTCTAACCCCAGCTCGACTGTGGATTGGGGCTCAGCACGTTCACCTTCAACTTTACCAGCAGGGTCATCTTCATCTTCTAAGTCCAATGGGAGAGTTTTTAGCCTAAACATTCGATCCACATCCTCGTCCAGCTAGCTCATGCGTAGCACTTCTCTGGCCTCCAGCTGATCTGCATAGATGTTGATGCCATGATGGTAGTATTTCAGAGCTTTTTTTATGAGTATCTGCTTGAAATCATTGCTCTTTAGACACTCGCTCAAGTGTGATCTCCAGCTGGCTTCCAAGAAGTTTCTCCCCTTCTCTATATATTGGAATACCTCAAAGAAAGTATCCCATCCTTTATGATGGCCCTCCTCCCGAGCCTTCTCCAATGCTTTTTCCTATTGAGATATCAGCTCGGACTTGGCTAAGCTGCCAACCACCTCGTCATGCTTAGCTCGCAATGTTGAAAGTTGCTGCCTCAAGTCTGTGAACTGGCTCGTCTCAACATAAAGCTTATCTTGCTCGACTTTCAACCTCTGGTTATTTATCTCCAGTTGTTGGTGTTCCTCTTCCCCTCAAGCAAGAATGTTCCCTACAAGGATACTCATCTAAAAAAAAAGAGTTAGTAGAAATCAGGAAAAACGACAGAAGTAAAAGGTTAGCTTTTGGAAGTGGCATACCTTAAAAAAATAGGAAATAAATTAATTGTAGAAGCTATAGAAGGGCATTTCGTCAGCCAGCTATCGATTTAAGGTAGTCAAAATTCCCCGCAAGATGTCCCTGCCCAAGGTATGAGTGGAGTCCATTAAGACCGAGCTGCCGGCTATGAGGTAGGTATTAGGTCTGCTGCAACATAAAGTCAAAGAGCTCAGCTCCTCTGAGATGTTCTCCTCGGCTGAAATTAGATCAACTAGCTCAGCAAGTGCAAGTCTTTTAGGCGCTGGAGCTGCAGGAGAAGGGGTTTGATGTTTATGCGAAAATGACTCAATTGGAGCCTTACGGGAAAAACTGCCTCCACTGGATTATTTTGGAGAGCGGTTGTTCTTTTGTCTGCCTAGCTGGCCAGCTATTGTAGCCAACGGGAATGCTTTGGTAAAAATCCTCTTAGGAAAAAAAAAGAGATCAGATACAAGATCGCCCAAACAGCATTCATCTTAGGGTAAAATCTGAGTACCTAAAGGCTCGAGGAGCTCCTCGACTTTAGGACTCAAGGCAAAGTGGTACAAGAAGCCTAATGTTCCCAAGTAGGACAACTATAGCTGACAACTATTTAACTTGTCTAGCAAGAACTATCGACCTAAAGGGAATGTCCTACTCTTGGCCAAGCTCTTCGAGGGCATATGTTCTATCCATCTCTGAGGAAAGCCCCACTGCTTGGGCGATGCTATGTACATGTAATATTCTTTTCAATATTTCACCGATATGGGGTATTTGAATAGGAAATGCACGTCCTCCCAAGACGTCAGGTAAAACAGCTCGAAACCTAAAGATTTAGGGTAAAAAAAAGAATAAAGAGGATAGTTGTAGGCTCTACTTTGAGGTGTCTACATTAGATGATAAAGTCGATCATTAACTTAAATAAATTGAGGGTGAATTGATTAAGTGGAATGCCTAAGCCTCTAGACACCAACCTATACAGCTCGGGCAAAGGAAATTACAGCCTGCTACGTAGCTATTCTATGTAAAAGCATAGAAACCCTGAAGGAGGATGATGCAATCGATCTAAAGATTTGGGCACTACTATATGATACTCGTCGGGGATACCCATGATCTCTCTTAGCCTACAGCTCTTGTGTCTAGTCATCCTAGAGAAGTATATTTTGTAATAAGGCAGCCTCGCTTAAGTCATGCCCTGCTCAGTCTCCCTCATCACCTTCGGTGGGATATTGAGAACTAAGTCATTCGAGTCACCATCCCCAACTAACTCAATGAATATTCTGGATTTTCTAAGAACTTTAATGAAATAAAACTAGAAAATACGAAGCGAGGAATTAGAAAGAACTTAAACTCATTTTCTAGAGACGCAGGATGTGAGTAGAGTTTTCTTCAAAATTGCGACGGCGACTACTACCTAGATGGCTGAGTAATTGCCAAAGTGCATGGTGAAAACGAAAAAGAAAAGAAAAGAGCGAGGAAGGATTGTAGAAATGGTGAAGGAAGGAGAGGGTTTAACAGACACACGGCTTTTATAGAGGAGGGAGAAAGGCTTTTGGACTCCCAAATTCAAACTCAGCATTACACGTGTCTTTGGGTATATACACGATAGGACAATCCAATTAATGCTGTAGATAAGACAGGCTAACATGGGGAAGGACAAAGCAATAATGGTTATTCCTCGGAAAGGGGCGAAATTGTTATAGATCTGTTTAAACCCATCTCAGGCGTTAATCAACTCGGACAAACATTCTATTAGGAATATACAGATTGCTTCCCTCACGCTTCGCCCACTATTAGCTCAGATTGTCACAATTCAAACATTTTTTGAACTTGATTTTTGGAAGGTGAGGTGATGTGTATGTACATCCAACTCAAGCTAAAGTAGTCATGAAGGCTATAATCGAAAAGCTATTTTAGCCTGAGATCACCCCAAATGATTCGGCCGAACTGAATTCAAAAGAAGCAGCTGAAATAAAGGTTTGAGATGCTTGAGCTGATCTTAGAAGAAGCAGCCGAGATGAAGGTTTGAGGTACCCAAGCTGATCTTAGAAGAAGCAGCCGAGATAAAGGTTTGAGATGCCCGAGTTGATCTCAAAGGAAGTAGCCGAGATAAGGGTTTGAGGTGCCTAAGCTAATCTCAGAGTTGCAGTTTCAGCCCAGTACAACTAAGAGACAAGGAATGTAAGCCACACGTGGCACCGTGTTGATCAACTCTGATGAATGTGGATAATTAGAGGTTTAGTAGGCGGTTACATCTCTAATTAGTGGGGTTTTTAGCCATATAAAAGGCCTTGTACAAGATTATAGAAAAGACTACTAGATTATCAAAAAACAATATACTAGATTACTTTTTTTTTCAATTGGTGCTCTGTAAAATTATTCTTTTTGGCATCAGCGATGATCTTCTTCTATCTTTAATTCATGATCAAGTCTTTAAAATTCATCTCTTCTCATTTATGTTCGAGATATATAGTCTTTGAAATCATTCAAATAAGGGCTGATTTCTCTACTATCAATTTATGCAAGATCAATTGAAAGTATTGACCAACTTAAGCGTAACATATTAGGGATTAACCATTGAGAATTCAAGAAATTTGCCCACAATGAATTCCTATATGTCAATATCTTTGATCTTGTACTTCTTTTTAAGGGAATTCGTATTGCTTTTACACTAGAGACTGACTATACACATTGTATAATGTGTTATCCAATCCGTTGAAAATGTAATTATTACAAAAAGAATTTGCATGTTGCAACGTGATAAGATAAAACAACATTTTTTATTCTTGCCTTCCGAAACCTTTTCTGTTACACTTTTTAAATTTTTCACCATCTCAAACAAAATTGAAAAACATTTTTAAAGTGGCGCAATTAATTAAAATAATTATTCCATTCAAATATTAGAGTTGATTGTGCTCCCATCCTGTCCTATTTCAAGGTGGGTGGCGACACGCACGCAGCTTTGAACTAAATTTATTAATATATATATATATATATATATATCTTCCTCCTTTCTAAAATTATCGATAAAAAAACTCAAATTCAAGTGCAAATGTAATCACATAAACAGTGGTCTATTTAGCTTAATATATATAAAGGTGGGATAGTCAAATTTATCATACTTCTTAAGTCACCAAATTTAAACTCTAACGCTCATTCTACATTTATTTAATTTCGACAAGTAAATAATCCAGAAATATTTATTCAACGAGACGAATGCATCAGCATTCAACCCACCCCATTCTAACAGCTGGGACCCACTCAAATATTGAACTAAAAATGGACTGGCGTACTTGAATTATAAACCCAAAATCCGCTCGCTTTGTTTTTTTTTTTATTTTGTTTTTTCAATATGGTGTTTCCCAATGCAATAAAATTACACTGTTGTGTATTTCTTTCATGGAAAGGTCTTTTCCATGGGTTTGCTTTGCTACTTTATTCATGCCTTAGCATCAAATGATCCAATCACTTTCTATTCATATAAATATAATGCATACAATTTAGTTGTTGGTGGGCAGATTGGATGTCCCTGTATGAATTAGTTGCTTTTATCATCTTTTAGCATCTCTTTTGCCTACATAAAAATAGAAAGCTGGACCTCCCAAAATTCAAATCAGTTAATCATTTCAATCACTTAATGCCATTGATTACTCAAATAATGACAATCACTTTAAAATAAGTTCAAAATATAATTGGAAATGGAGTTTATAAATTTTTAGAAATATCACTACATTGTATATCCCACCTCAACCTTGTTAAAATATTGCTACGTACAATTTAGCCCATTGTTTAAGATCTCTCTCTCTCTCTCATATTATTATGGATGATGCTCTTTTTATATTAAAATGTGGATAGGCATTTCGTCCGTTTGTTAAAGTAAAAAGGAAAGTGAATTGAAGTGTGAAGATTTTACCTATAGATCAGTATTGATTCACCCGATAGTTTGTTGAGTTAGATTTTATGAGCGAGAATCTAAAATACAAATATCATGATCAATAAATATGTCTGAATTATAATCTTTCGATACTTAAGTTTAAGAAAATTAAAATAATGCATAAAGATATGAATTAAACCAACAACCATATGATGATGAGTAGGGTGCTATTTACATGAGAAATGATGTACGGACTACCAATGAAGAAAGCAAATCACATAAAAATTGAATGATTGCCATGTTGGGTCATATGAACGACCAATATCAAACCGGGTCAGATTGAGTCAATCCTTATATATATGTATATGTATATATATATAAAAGAAAGACAAAGCCGTTCTATATTAAGCATTCCACCCTTCTCTTATTCTTTTTATTTCATTTCCTAGTATTTTTCTTTATCAGACAATGAAACTCCTTTAATATAATAATTAATATGCTAAATCAACCAAATCTATTAAGAATTTTCGACCTAATCGTCCACTACTTTCCAGCCTTTTATTTTCACAAGAATGTAAAACAAAGGCTTAATAAAAACCCAAATGTTCTAACGTCAAGAATTATTAAATTAAATGATCCATAATGCTGGAAAACCAACCAGCTGACTGTCTCCGTCTTGTAAATTTCTACTGTTGGTAGTCCAAAAAATCAAAAAGGAAAAAGAAAAAAAAAACACATGATTCATTAACAATTCATTTATTCATTAGGACAATGACTGGCCAACCACACAATTGTAATTATGTCCCATAGAATCTGAAAATACAAGCCAACTTTGCCCTTTTCTCATTTAAATCTTAGCCAAACACACCCCACAAAGAATCCCTTTTTTCTTTCCCTTCTCTAGTACTTTGCTTTTGCCTCAAATCTTCCCTCCCTTTTCAATTAAAGAGCACATCAATGCGGTTCCACCTTTATTTCCTTGATTTGAACCCACCACAATTTTCTTTTATTCTTTATTGCCAAACAATTTTCTTGCAATCTTTTTATTTAACTCTTTGTCATCGTTACATTCGTGTGGCATTCAATTTTAAGCTCTTCCTCATGTTTCTTTCATGATTCTTGAATTAACCAACCCCAACCCCACCCCCACCCCACACGCAACCCACCCCCGCCCCCCAACACCCTTCTATGCTCCATTCTTGACTTTTTCTGTGATTTCATTGCTTCTGTTGCAATTTTCTGACATGGGCTATAAATTTGCAAATGGTAGTGAGTGAGAGTTACAGATAGAAATCATAGTATTTTTCTGATATGTCCTTGTGACTTCAAAAAAAGTGGTTCTTTTTTCTGAGCTTAATGGAGGCTACAAACAGCACCAAAATCAAATCAAAGATGGAAGATTATGAAGTGGTGGAGCAGATTGGAAGAGGAGCCTTTGGAGCTGCTTTTCTTGTTCATCACAAGACTGAGAAGAAAAGGTAAAGATTGTACATTTTCTTCTCTTTCAACTTTTTTTTTCTTGCAGGATCATTGGCCCATTTCATTCTCTTTGTGGTTGCAGTTGGCAGATTAGCCTGCTGATGCATCTCTTTTGTAGTCGTTTGTAAAAATCTGCTGTATTTATAGGTATGTTTTGAAGAAGATTCCTCTGGCTAAGCAAACAGAAAAATTCAAGAACACAGCACACCAGGAGGTCACTCTCTGGAAACCAACTCTTTCTTCTTATGATGCCTTTTCTTGCAAAATTTCTGGTTGTTGGATTTGCACTTGTCTTTTTTTTCAATTGCTAATGATTTTTAGTATTTGTTTTAGAGACTTATTTAAGTCCCTCATGATTATAAAATAAATATTCTGATTAGGTATAACTATTATGCAACTTTTATTCAGCATGATAAAAAATCCACTGTTACATGGATACAACCGTTGGGATCAAAGAAAGCAGCATATTTCATAAAAATGTTTGGGATAAAACTAAGCTAATATATCTTCAAATCATTCTTCCTGCAGATGGATTTGATGGCAAAATTAAACAACCCATATATCATTAAGTACAAGGATGCATGGGTGGAGAAGGTAAATTATGCAACTAAGATGACTGTTGAAATCAAGAATTAACTGATTTGTCTTTGTACATGATCCATGCTTATACCAAACTAAATGGAAATATGTATTCTGAATTATGATGAATTAGGACTCGTTTGTGTGTATCGTCACAAGTTACTGTGAAGGTGGAGACATGTAAGTTTCTGTGAGAGCTTATTTGATGTTGATTTTTAACGTGCCTAAAGCAATAATTTTGAAAAATAAGTTAGTATTAACTTAGTTGGCCGATATCATTTTCCTTGATCCTTACTTTGATACGGCATTTTGCAATACTTTCGTGATCTTTCAGGGCAGAGGCAATCAAAAGAGCTAGAGGAATACATTTCCCTGAAGAGGTAAGATAGATATAGGCAGCATTTCGAAATTTACCGCCGTACATAAGCCATCAGCCGTGTGTTCTTCTCTCGACAGAAGATCTGCAGATGGCTGACTCAGCTGCTTTTAGCTTTGGATTACCTTCACTCTAATCGGGTACTTCACAGAGATCTTAAGGTACATTATTTCTTTTGATGAATTCAAATAAATGAGCTAGCTGCCATGCAAATTATTCTCACCTTATTACAACTTTTTGTGATCTTGAATCCAGTGCTCAAATATTTTCCTTACAAAAGAAAATGAGATCAGACTTGGTAAGAATGACAGCCTGTTTTGTGATAACTTAAGGTACTCTGTCATTTTCGTATGTCTAATAAGTGACTTGCAGGTGATTTTGGACTTGCAAAACTGCTCAATCAAGATGATCTTGCTTCATCAGTAATCATTTTTCTTCTCTCTTTTCCATCAGTAATTCTTTTCCTTTTCTTCTGGCTGATGAATTTAAGGTTTCATGTCTCGTTATATTAGGTTGTGGGCACTCCAAAGTACATGTGTCCGGAAATTCTAGCAGATATACCCTATGGCTATAAATCAGATATATGGTCTTTAGGTAGATATGTAGCAGCTCATCGCTTTGTCAACTCTTTTTGGTATGATTTAGTTCTATCTTTAACAACGAACTTGGTCGTTTTCTCAGGCTGCTGTATGTTTGAAATAGCTGCCCATCTACCTCCATTCAGGGCCCCGGTATGTTCCAGCTAAGGTTCTTTTTTGGCATCTTTAATCATAATTTCACCTCCTTACATCTGATTTGCCCAGTGTTGATTAAACAGGATATGGCTGGACTTGTTAACAAAATAAACAGATCCACCATTTCTCCTCTCCCCACAGTATATTCTTCTTCACTGTGAGTAGATGGGCAATTCTACTACCCCGAATTCAGAAATGCTTTCCATTTGATATAATATAATGAGTACTCTTTGTATTATTTTTTGACTTTGTAGGAAGCAACTGATCAAAAGCATGCTTAGAAAAAGCCCAGAACATCGACCAACGGTTAGTGCCATTAATATACTGATCAAAGTATGTTAAGAGATTATAACATAATCTGACGATATTTCCTTGTATGGAATATTTTAGGCTCCAGAGCTCTTGAGGCATCCGCATTTACAACCGTATCTTGCTCAGTACAGCAACTTATCTCCAGTTTTTCTTCCAGTAAAGTCTGAAATGGACTCCAAGTGCAAATCACCAAGAATTCAGTTGCCTGAGAAGTATACTCGTAAGAAGGAGAGCACCAAAGTACCCAACAAGAAAGGGCACAAAAAAGAGTCAGATAACATTGCAGAAGTGGAAAAAAAGGCAAAAATGCCTCGTGGGAATAATAATTTGCCTACTAAAGTTAAAGCTGAAAAAAGGAGGTTAATCAATCCTACGAACTGTCCCAACACAGATATGGGAGGGGACAACAATAGTCCTAATAAGAGCAAAACTAGCAACTCTAGATCCTCGTTGGGATCAAGTACGCTGACAGATCAGCATGAAGATAGAGGACAAAAAGAAGAGCCCTCCAATCCAGAAAGAATGAAAAACCGGTGTATATATGTCAATTGGCTCCTTGAAGATGAGATGTCGGATAATAAAGCGAAGCAAAAGAGTACTGCAGCACAAACAGAAGATGACCAGGAGTTAAACTTGGCAAGAATGCCAACTTTATTGCGGTGGCATAGTGACAATATCGAACCTAAAGTTTTAGGAGAGCAGAAAGCGCAAGCTATGGAGTCATTGCTGGAACTTTGTGCAGAGCTTCTCAAGCGGGAAAGGCTTGAGGAGCTTGCAGGCATCTTGAAACCGTTTGGGGATGAAGCTGTGTCTTCCAGAGAAACTGCCATTTGGTTGACAAAGGGGTTGTTGAATATTCAAAAACCAGGTGGAGAATTCACAAGCTAATGATCCAACAATTTATGATAGGAAATTTTCGTGTAAGTGTAAATTGTATATTGTAATAATGCTTGTGGTTGTGTATTATAAATTTTAAGTTAACAAACAAAGTCTTTCAAAAACTTGCCCTGAATTTTCATCACATAGTGGTTACAGTTTGCATTTGTCGAGTTGTATGAGGTTCAATGACATATGTCTCTCATATTGATAATATAGAAGATCAGATAGTTAAACCCTAATGAACTCCTAATATACACATGTATGTATTTATATATATTTCATCAAACCTGTGCTTGAGTGAAAAATTTCTCTATGCGGCTCCAAAAGTTAAACAAGAAACTATACAGTAAACCAAATTAAGTTGAAGCCCCTAGAAAAAGGTTGGTAGCTGCTTAGCTTAGGAAAAAAAATATGTTTTATCGATTATTTTATAAGCTCTTAGCTGGAGAGCGGAGATAGTAATAAGTGATTTTTAGGTAGACCTATTTGGTTTACCACCTAAAACGGGGACCTGTCGGCTATTCTTTCACAAATAATGGAGGACCTTTCCCTCGCTTCCTGTGTTGGAATTATTTTAAAAATAAACCCAAAATTGAACATAATAGGAGTAAATGTAAGAACCCAACTCTTGTACGCAAATTAAAAAATTTAAATTATATACCATGAAAAGCAATAGATAGTTAATTTATCAATTAAACCCAATTACTAGACTCATTTGAATTCATGCAATCTTCTCGGCAATCCACCTCCAATTGGCCTGAGCTGCCGGCGGGCGGGCGTTTTTTGGAAAGAAGTATTTTTTTTATAAAAAACAAATGCCCTTCGTTCTCCTCCATAACTCCAACGTATCCATCAGAGGTTGTATTTACGAAGGAATCTTAGGAAAAATTAATTATAACTCCAAACAGGTAGAATGCAATCATCATCACCTCATTGATAAATAAATACCGTTGTAGTGTAGAAGTACTTAAATTATTTAAGACTTCTCATTCTTTAAAATATTTACAATTGACTCTTTATGACAGTAATAAAACCAAACAACTTTCATTTTATTTCTCACATTTTGTCCAAAAATTCTCAATTTATCTTTGTAAATTACCTCAAATTATTTTTTATATAACTTTCAGTATGCTTTACTAGAAGTACTTCAGTCAAAAATTTAAAAATTTGAATGTTTCCAACTTAAAAGATATATTTTATCACTACAAGAAATTTTACTTTTACTTTTGACGAGAAAAATATTTGTTACAATAAAATTTTTTATTTTTTTTTTGTCAGTAAATTTTTGTAACGAAAAATTTTTGTTGCGATTTTTGTCCTCTAAAGCTTGACGCTAAAAGTTTAGGTAACAAAGATTCCCTTCCGTCACAAATACATTGGTAACAATGGATATTTTGTTATGATATCATTAGTTCTAGTGACAATTATATCCTCACAAAAATATTGGCATTCATTACAAAAGATAAGCATTTGTTACCAATAATTGATTTCAAAATATTTTTTAATATATATATATATATATATATATTTGTAACAATGAGTTCGTTACAAATAGTTAATTATGACAACATATGGTCCTCACCAATACTCACAATTATTAATATTTTATATTTTATGACGAATAGTAATTTTTGTCACAAATACTAAATGCGACAACATAGAATTCTCACTAAAACCAACGTTTGACCAATATTTTTACTTGTAACAAAAGGGTTAGAAACTAATTTTCGAAACCTAAACTAAAATTTTATCACAACTATCTAGAAGTCCTTACATATAAGCGTTATATCACATAAAACATGAATATATATAGAAAATAAAATTCAAAATAAAGAAGTGTCATCCTAAGCTAACAAATGCAACAACTTCGATCACATAAGCATAATTGAAATTAAAGATATCATCCAAATTGCTACAAAAGAGAATATAATGAAGTTACAAATATTGTAGCTTTAATGAAACAAAACATAGCAACATGTTTGAAAGGAGTATTCATGATAGGATAATCAAGTGATCAAAATATACGAGTTTTCATAATCACATCGTATTCTCCATTCTTGGACCATTTACTTCAAAAGCCTGCAAATATAACCAAAATTTAAATTTATTAAGGTCAAACCTAGAATAGGTAAAAATAAACAAGATAACTTGAACAGCTCATATCACAAAATTCACAAGCATGAAAAACTTAGGTAAAGATATCCACTTCATAATAAGAGATAAGAAACAAAATGCTAAGAACTTGAATGATTTGCTTCAAAATAAACAATATCAAAGTAGTTGGAATTTATTTGAAACAGAATTTCAGAGTAACACATCAAAGCTAAAGTTAATATTTGTCGAAAATAAAATTGCAAGACAGTACCTAGTTGCAAAACAAGTTTCTTAGCACACATTCTCCAATTTTCTTGCTCCACTTTGTCATCTCTTGCTCGTACATAAAGATAAAGAGAAATTTTCAAAAATTTTGAGATACGAATACAAGTTTTTACTTTAATTCAAATGCAAATTTTACTAGAAAAGCTAGAATAATACAATCTACAAAATAACTAATTTAGTAATGACACCAGTTTTGCTACAAAATCATTCAGTTACCAAAATATAAGTATTTTCTAAATCATGTAGAAAATTGTTGCTTAGAGAATTATTTGCATGGCAAAAAATTTTCTAGAACAAAATATTTTGCTGTTTTCTACACAGTAGAAAATTCTACTTTTTTTTGGCTGAAAAAGCAGAAAATCCTACTATTTTCAGTTGAAATTTTTTGCTCTTTTTTAGCTGAAAATAGTAGGATTTTTTGTTGTTTTCGGCAAAATAAGAACAGAATTTTTTTTCTACTGCTTTATTTTGCTGAAAATAGCAAAAAATTCTGCTATTTTCAGCAAAAAAAAAGAAGCAACAATATGCTATTTTTTGCATAGCATAATTTTCTACTCTGCTGAAAATAGCAAAAATAACAGCAGATTTCTGCTTTTTTCTGCAAAAAAAGCAGAATGTTGTGTAGGAAACAGCAGAAAATTCTACTTTGTTTTTCTCAGTAGACTTTTCTGCTGCAGATTTAGAACTAAGTGGCAGAAAAATTTGTTGTTTTTGGCTGTAGAAATTTTCTGCAGCAGGATTTTTTACCGATGCAAGAAACTTCTGCACCAAAAAATTTTGTTGTAAAATTTGCAGCAACACAAATACCACATGATTAACTCTTTTTGAGAGCACAACTTCTATACACTATAACACCAAGTGGTTAACTAAATTTTTCTAATTGTATTTTCTTTATAAAAGTGATCAAATCAAATCATAATGAAACGTAAAATGCATAAGAATGATGCGAACAACATAAAAGTATGAACTTACAATTCGTATCTTCATTATTTGGATTGTTTTGTTGCATAGTTTTTAGCAACATTTGCTTCAGTTCATTTTGACCTTCTTTGAGACCAGCCATTTCTTCATCATAAATTTGAATTAGCACTTGTTGACTTTCAATCATTTTCTCTTCAAACTTAATGTGTGAACTAGCATCTTGTAATTCGTCTTCCTTACTACTTAGTTTTTCTTTGAGTGCCTCAATCTGTGAAGACTCACATGTTGACCTTATAGTACACTTAAAAGGCACAAAACTTTGTAACCCAAGCCCTTTTCATATCCAAAGTGCTAGCCAAGTGTCTACTTTACAATTTCCCTCTCAGAAATTGAACTTTCTCTATTTTCATTTGCTTAATTCCTTAAGTTCTCCATTTCAGCCTATCATTTAGTCATGAAGTCAAGCATATAATATTATATGCGAAATACACACAAATTCTCAATTAAAATAATAATTATATACAATTGAACATACATGTATTGCTGCAGCCTTTTCATTTATAGAAGTACCATTTTCATGTGAGTCCTTGCAAAATTATCCACATAGCTTTGATTTTCCTTTCAAGTTGCCAAAAGAGAGAAAGTTATTAGTAGTGAACATCAACCAAAGCGTCAAATGTATTTGAGCTTTAGTAAGTACATACCATTTGCAATAGCCGTGTGTGGAAAGATTTTGAACCTGAAGTATGAGTATATGGTAAGTGTGACCTATTCTCAATATTAGTTTTGGACCTAGCCTGCATTTATGTATGGAAAAACAAAAGTGAAAACCTTACTCAAAATTTCAGAACAATATATGTAACTATATTGAAATCTCAAATAAAATCTAATAATACCTTGAATTTTTCACTTTCATAATGATCACATAAAACATTGCATTTCTCAAGTGGTATCCAATCAAATGGACTACTAGCCCTTGGATTCTCTCTTGCTGCAATCATCTTTCTATATGATGCTGACAATCTGGCCCTCCAATGTGTATAACTCCTTTGAAACATGTCTTCGATATGCTTCTTGAATACTTCATTAGTTGCCCATCCCTTGATAATAAACCATGTCTAAAAGAAATAAAAGTTCAATAATTATATATACAAATAAATTATTTCCTCATTGATAAGTAAGATAAACATAATAAATAGAACATTATAACTAAACTCACATCTAGTCCAACATAGACATGTAATTTTTGACACTTTAGGATCTCATTCCATTGGCAAATATAATCAAGTTCAAGATTATGACTAACAACAATTCCAATCCCATTTGATAGGTGATTAGCAAATCAACGTGGCTTCTTGAAACCATCAGAGAACTCAATCTCTAGCAACTGACCATCCTAACCACGAATATAAAAATAAAGTTAGAATTTAGATCATATAAGATAAAGGAGATCAATTTGTACTATAAATATCAATACTTACATTATCAGTAATGGCTTTCTCTATAGACTTGCCTGTGCTTGCCCCACAACCTTTTTTCGTGGTGGAAGCTGATATTTATCCATCAACAAATATGTAAAGATCAATAATAAATAATTTCCTAGTTAAACTCTTTATTACAATAATGCATAAGGTATAATTGTTTTACCAGTGCAATTTTCTAAGGTTGATATAGGAATTTCACAACCCATTTCTTGTCTATCCTCCTCATGATGTGGAGATCTAGATGAAGTAGGCTATAAAGGAGATAAAGATGAAGTTGGCAACATAAATGTTGATTCTAGAATGATCAAAGATGCTTCCTGACTGCCAACTTTACTTTTCCTAGTTATCGGGCGATGCAGTGCTACTTTTTTAGCAATATCTCACTGCACAATTATAAAAATTTTCAACATCTTAGTATTTTACAAATGGAAATAATGTACAAACCATTATAGAATGCAATGTATATTAAATAAAATTAGGAATCACTATTCAAAAAGATAATCAATTTCAGGCCAAAGTTATCCAAGATTGTTGGAAATTAAATATAGCCATCATCTTCATCTTTATCTTGAATACTGTTCAAATCATAACCATTTTCAAAAATCAGCTAGACCAGTTTTTGGGTTGAAGTTTCAGTCCAAAAACTAGATTCTAGTTTTTAGAGTTTAGAAACTGGTTACAATTTCTAGAATGGTTCTAGAAACTGTAATCTAGTTTCTGGACTGTAAAATAGAGAACCAATCCAGTTTCTGGTTCCAGTCTAGTTTATGGACTAGAAACCAAATAATACTACACAAAATATAATAATTCTTATGATTTGAAAATGATACACAAAAAGACCATTTTACACTCTTTTTGAGCTTTCAAACATTGGAAGCACTAAATTAATGTCTTTCTTTCCTTACCTAACTTTGAGGTGCAAAATTCCAAAAAGAAACATATCATTCTTGGAATCCAAGTTTACAAAAACTTTGATCACTTTAAACACTTTAAAAACTACCCAACATCCTTCACCTGGAAATAACCCCCATCCCTCCTCCAATCAATCCCTACCCATTAGTTTGAAATATTATTAATCTCAAAAACAAAGCAAAAATAGGGGGAAAAAAGAAAAAAGAAAGATAGGAAAAGTTGTAAACACTATAATGGATTGAAAAGAGAAAAATGACAAGAACTAAAATGTGCAATACATGGAGGAAATGAGAATAGAAAGATTACCTGACCAAATAAGACACCAGATTCGAGCCAACCTAAAATCGATTGAAGAAAAAATCCAAAAAAAAAAGAACAAAAAACAAGAAAGGTAACTAAGTGATGCCATTTGAAAATAAAGAAAGGGGAAGGAGGAGAGGAGAAAACAACACACACAAACACACATACATACACAGGGGGGAGAGGAACATATATGTCGCTTACACCAAGAGAAGTGAGAGAATGAACAAAACTTAGACTAATGATCAAATGAAGAAAGTTACAACAATAAACTACAAAAGGGGAAGGAATAATAAAAAATAATAATAAAATAAAATAATAAAAAGAAAAAAGAAGAGGAAGAAAAATGGGTGCCTATTCTTACTACCAAAAGCAAATTTTTATTATTAGGTGACAAAGTTAATTTTATTGTAACAAATGTCGTATTATGCAAAGTATGTCTTGTAAATTTATTTTTTCTTTTCATTATTTAAAATTATTTATATTATTTTAATTTATAAATATCATACTTTTTTTTATTTATTTATACATACGCACATTAGGAGTCCATTAGAACTTGAATTCTTGATCTTCCACGTTATGTGGGAGACTAATACTATTGGGTCACAGGCCACTCGACTCATAAATATCATAGTTCAAAAATATTTTTTCAAAATATTTAATATACTAAAACTAATCCTTATTAACTAATACAAATAAATTTGAACAACCTAAATAAAAAGATTTTATATTATAAAATCAATTCAACAAATTCTTAATTAAGAAATTCTTTCTATTTTAGCCAAAAAGATTAATTGCTAAATATTTGGATTAAAAAAATTTACATGGATTTTTTGGATATAAAAATTTATTATAAGAATTCTTTAGTTATTTTGTCTAAATAATATCAAGAGAATATATGAAAATAAAAAATATCTTATATTTTTAATTTCATCAAGTTTGGTATAATTAAAATATTAGGTAGCATAAGTTATAAACTAGACAAGCATAGATTTAAACCTAACATATATAGTATTTATTTTTATTTTTTATTTTTTGGTTATTAAATGTTGGCTATTTTCATTTAAAAATACTTAGTTATTTTGATAAAGAGAAAGTTTTTGATTTGATTTAGCAAATGAAATTAATGAGAATCCAACCTTTTACCTGAAACTAGCAGTTGTTGCACACAATTCCACATGTATAAATATTTTTTGAATATTATATTTTTTATGCATATTTCTCCTTCATTATAATATAACTTAATTCATAGCAAATACATATTACTTCACATCTTAGTCATGGCTTTTAAATTTTAAGAATGATATGTATGGTTTTTCTAATACTTCAATGGAGGATTGATATATGTATAGTTTTTCTAAGTGTTTGTGAGAGTTGTGGGAATGATACAATTCTTATAAATGTTTGGTGGGTTAGTGAATTTCATAAAAAGTACCATTTCAATCTTATTATTAAAATATTTCTGAAAAAGAATTCAAAGGATAAATTTGGGATATTAATAATATTGGTATCCAAACTATTTTCATGGATTAAATTTTTCATTTTACTCTTCGAATTGAATTGTCTATTTTAGTTGAAAATTTAAAAATAACTTCTAATTTAGACACAAAACCCTTTCTTTTTATAATAGTTTAGATGATCATCCCAAATTAACTAATATCTATTATATTGGGTTAGGTTCGAATTATTCAATCCAAATATCCTTCATTAATTTTAATCAAATAGTAATGATGTTTTACAATGATAAACTTTTTTGTTACAAGTTTTATATTTGTCACTAAAGGAAAAAATTTTCATGACGATACAATATTATTTGTAACGAATATTTTACTTTGTCACGTAAAAATAACTTTTTCCTAACAAAACTTTACTTTTTGTAAGGATAATTTCTATTTGTCACTAGAAAGTTACCTTTTATAACAAAATACTACTTATTGTTACGAGCATTTCATTGTTACAAAAAAGTAAATATTTGATAACGACATTTATAGTTCGTTATAATAAACATGTTCTTGCAACAAATTAAACCTTTGTTACAAATTCTTTTGTTATCTAAAATGCAATTTTTTGTAGTGTATTTTTAAAATTATCGAAAAATCCGTTTTCAGTATCAATCATTATTACATTTCATGCAACCATTAATCTATGTATAAAGTATTTTGACCATAAAAAAACTCATTTTTAAATACACTAAAATTACTTATATTACACACAAAGGTCGGACATTTTTAGAATTTAGAATCAAACCACCCTTATGGGTTATTCATTTTTTATTGTAATTGCAGATGGTCCACTTCAAAGGTTTACATCAATGTGCTATATTTGATACTGATAATCTCTTAAATCATCAAATGTAATAGGTTATGGTTATAGTAGATAAAAAATTTCTTGCCACCAACTACAAACTTAGTTATAATGTGTGTGTGTGTGTGTATCATCTACATAGTTTTAATCTTTTTATGAAACATCTCATTCACTTAATTATGAGATAAGAAATTATATAATGCGTTCATAAGAATACAAATACCTAGCAATAGTAAAATCGCTTCATAAAGCTAAAAAATCATATAACTAGATTTCGGGGGGGGG
>JACGDI010005216.1:285264-302928 GCA_014898725.1 Jacaranda copaia
CTCTAAACACTATATCTAGTATAAGGATTTTAATAAGAAAAGAAAATTATTACAAAAAAAAAAACCCAAAGAAAAATAAAATTTCAAACTATTTAATTGTTAAAGAAAATAATAAGAAAAGTATAGATGATGAAAGTGTTGGAGAATGAAAGAGAGTACTTCGAATATAATTTTCCTTCAATTTTCTGATCACCATTTTGTGAGGAAATTTCATTTCCTCAAATGCATTATATTTTCTCTCAAATTTTTCTTTATTTTGTATTTTCCTTATCAACCGAACAATTAAAAGTATTCTTCCTAGTATTTTCTTTTGTTTTTCCTCACCAAAATTTCTGAACGTACAAACATAGGGTAAAGATCTATAATTAATGGTGTCCAAGAAATTTTTATTTAGTGTCTACAAATTATTATATATGCCAAAGTCCATATTTTTCTTTCATATTTCAAATATATTACTCTTTACATTTTCAATCTATCTTTTGCAAGTTAAACATTATCTGCAGAGGACCCGACCAGCTATAAACGTGCTTTGGGGTTTGTTGTAAATAAATTCGTATCTAAATATACCAGCATGCAATTAAATATGCAAATCAGATTATTAGGAATTAATTCAAATAATCACAATTGAGGCAGTACATGCATTTTATCAATATGAAATTCAAATTAAGCATGCGATATCATATTTAATACACATAGCATGCATCGTCAAAATTAAACATACAGCATGCGTATTTAAAAATATACGTCAAATTCAAGGCAAATCAAAATTTAAGTAATAATTTAATCAGATGCGAGTCCAGGAAAAGCCAAAATTTATATATCAACCGATGCAATAAAAGCAATAAAGCATGCTGTCAGTTTTATCTAAAGTAAATACCAAATTTAAAAGTAAACTTATCTTAAGAATTTGTATCGTAATAGAATCAATCGAACAACCAAATCACAGAAAAATTCTATTTGCCTTGAAAAAACTAGCGCCCGACTCACCAGTACAACGGGTATAACGCAACTCCTTCCAGGATGAGATGGTCCAGAACGATCAGGTGCATTTTTTCTTGTTCACCTCGAACATTACTCAGTCACCAAATAAGAAAGAGATAGGCGTATATATCTAAATTCGGGACAGGAAATACTTTTGGGAAGAGAAGGGAAAGATTCTTGAGAGAGGGCAAGAAAGTGGGCAGAAGCAAGATACTTAGGCGTGTTGAGAGGTGAATGCTGTGTGTTTGAAGACTGCCAAAGGCAGTCTATTTATAGGCGGGATTAGGGTTAGAGTCCACCAATTAATGGCCTCTAACACATTACTCAACCAATGATATTTTGCCATGTCAGCCACACAGGTCTACTAGTATCACGCCACGTGTCCCACACACGTCACATGTCCATCAGTATGACCCCACGTGTCCCACGTCCTTCCACCAAACCCCACTTAATCTCTATCAATCCAACCAAATCTTATCTTAATCTTCAAATATTTGATTTAGTCTGATCGGATTAGATTAATCCAACAGGTCTTAACCAAGTCAGCCCTTATTCGATTGGATTATCTTTATCCAATCCAAGTTAAGTTCAAAAATTCAAATTGAATTTATCCCAAAAAGATAAGACTGAGACTGAGACATTCGCCCTAACGCCCACGCCCACGGCCCAGAGTAGGAGCCGGGCCGAGTAGTGGCGGTGGGGTGGTGTGGTCCACTCATATGAACCCCTTAAAGAACACTTTATCAAGCATTATTACTTGAGTTCAATATAAACTAGTCCACATTAGTTTATAAAACCAATCTGGGACAAGTGAAGAGTTGGAATAACCCTTCAACTCCTCCACTTGATTTTATAATGTCCAAGTAAGTCTCCACTTTTTTAAGCATTCCATGTGGGACAATTCAACAAGAAATACTTAACCAATTCCTTCTTCTATTGCACCAGCACAATTAATCTTTGGTTTTCAACCATAATTAGCATCGATCCAAAGTTAATTAATAATTAATTATGTTAATTATGCCAATTACAATAATTCCCTACAAATCCATAGATAATGGCTATCCGATTCGATCATAGCTCGCTTTCAGAAATGGTACCTTCTGATTTGAACCACTCCCTAAGTTATCTGACTTCTGCCACCACTGAGATAAATGGATCTAAGCCTTGAATTTGTTCCCGTGATTGTGATTGCATCCATAAATAACAATGAGCTAACGGCTATATACTGATCTTTAGGGTTGACACATTAAGGCCATGTATTTCGATCTTGAGTCATGAATATTTGTCAAGGAATAACCTAATTCCTTTAGTCTCGACCAAAGGACTACATTCATTTAGTTGGATGTCTCTAGGGATGTACTGCAAACATCTCGTCCAAATAACTTGACCCCATTCAGAGTTAAACTTTTACTAAACTAGCAGTAATTAGCACCTACCAGGCATTTAGGGGAGAGACACCAGATACAAAGTATCAATTAATTTTAGGTGCACCTTGATATACTCAACAGCTTGTTTATACCACATTGAACTAACCTTGTGGGATCACTACTTGGTAGATTAGGTTGCCACTGCAGGTATCTCATTGATGGGTTTGCAATCTCATCCCCAACCTGAATTTATGAACTAAGAACAAGTCAAGTCCTTTAGTTAAAGGGTCAGCAATATTGTCTTTAGATCCAACAAAATCAATTGCTATAACCCTTTCAGACACTAACTCCCTTATAGACTTTAGTCTAAGTTGGATGTATCTTTTGGTCTTTTAATTGAACTTTGAATTGCTAATCTTTGCAATTGTGGTTTAGTAACCATAATGTATAGCAATTCCCGGAAGAGGTTTGTCACCATGGGCAATTGTACCATCAGCCCATACAGCTATTCTACTTCTATCCCAGTAGTGTCTAAAGCGCACAACTCAGCCTCGAAAGTCAACTGAGTTACCAAAGTTTGTTTGGTAGACTTCCAAGAGATAGTGCCCCCACCCAAGGTAAATACATACCTTACACACCCATTACTTTCGGAGTTTTTGGCTATCTAGCTAGCATCACTACATCCTTCCAGCACTGCAAAAAATCTATTGTAGTGCAAGGCTAGTGAAGTTGAGTCCTTTAGATACCAAAGTACCCTGTCTAAAGCCTCCTAGTGGGTTCGATTGGGACAACTTGTATATCTAGCAAGTTTAGAGACCGCAAATGAGATATCTGGTCTTGACCCATTTGCAAGATAATGCAAGCTACCAATTATTTGAGAATATCTCAATTGAGATACTGGTACACCAGTTTCATTCTTAAAGAGAGCCACTAAAGGATCATATGGTGTTTTAGCGATTCTACTTTGTTTATAGTCATATTTCTCAATTATCTTCTCAATATAGTGAGATTGAGAAATTGTTATACCCTTAGTTGAATGAGTCAACTTAAGTCCAAGAATCATATCTACAACACCCATATCTTTTATTTCAAACTTCTTCTTTAAGAAATACTTAGTCTCATTGATAATCTCAGTATTGGAACCTATTAATAGAATATCATCTACATACAAGCATAACAATCTACATATAGGCATAACACAATACAATTATCATCTTTAACTTTGCAGTAGATGCACTTATCACTATAGTTAACTATGAAGCCAAATGACAATATGGTTTTGTCAAAATTTTCATGCCATTGTTTAGGTGCTTGTTTCAAATCATAAAGTGATTTAAGAAGCTTACAAACTTTTTGCTCATTTCCAGAAGCTACAAATCCCTTTGGCTGATCCATATAGATTTCTCCACAAAATCACTATATGGAAAGGCTGTTTTCACATTCATCTGGTGAATAGGATAATCATATATGGAAGCCAGTGCTATAAGCACTCGAATTGTAGTTAAACGAGCTACTGGGGAGTAGGTGTCAAAGTAATCTATTCCCTTTTTTAACTTGTCAACAGTTCCATCAGATTTCAATTTCTTTTTGAAGATCTACTTGCTTCCTATAGTAGTACATTTTAGAGGGAGATCGACTAATTCTCATGTCCCATTTGAGACAATAGAATCCATCTCACTCTTAATGGCTTCCGTCTAATGCTTAGCCTCAAAGGAAGCCATGACATCCTTAAAGGTAACAGGATCACCCTCGACATTGTAAGTAACAAAGTCACTTCTAAAGTCCTTAGTGATTCTAGCCTTTTTACTCCATCTAAGTTCATCCAGCTCTTCTGGAATTGTGCTACTACTAGGACTGCCCCCACATTTGTCATCTTTTTCACATGATCCAAAATCGATGCAGACTCCAGGGTTGAATCTAAAGAAACATTTGGAGGTATCCTAGTCTTCATGGGAAACACGTTCTCAAAGAACGTAGCATCACGAAAATCAACTACAGTGTTCACATCTATGCCCGGAATCTCTGATTTAATAACCAAAAATCTCATAGCATAAGATGTTTCCACATAGCCTAGAAAGACTGTATCAACAGTCTTAGGACCTAGCTTCTTCCTCTTATGTTTAGGGACTAATACTTTTGCAAGACAGCCCCACATTTGAAAGTACTTTAGACTAGATTTCCTGCCCTTTCAGAATTCAAATGGAGTACTTTCTTTATGTTTTCGGGGAACTTTATTCAGAATATGACAAGCCGTATTCAGAACTTTCCCCCACACGTACTTAGGCAATTCAGAATTCAGAAGTAGACTGTTAACCATGTCTATCAATGTTCTATTCTTTTGTTCAGCTATCCTATTCAAAGCAGGAAAATAAGGGACTATTTCTTCATGAACTATGCCAAAATTCCGGCAGTATTCATGAAACGGGTTGAACCCATATTCTTCGCTCCTATCTGACCTTAACTGTTTAAATTTTCTACCAGTTTGTGTTTTGGCTTTATTTTTAAACTTAATAAACTTTTCTAGTACTTCATCTTTATGTTTTAGTAAATAAACATAACAGTATCTACTGCTATCATCTATAAAGGTGATAAAATATCTTTTATTGTCTTTTATTAAGACTCTATTGAACTCACAAATATCTGTGTGCACTAAGTCAAGAATCTTAGTTTGCCTTTCAACCGAATGGTGAGGTTTTCTCACTTGCTTAGCTTCAGCACAGATTTGACATTTATGACCTCATTCAATTTTATGTTTAGGAATTAAATTTATGTTCATCATACATTTAACAGAACCAAAATTTAAGTGTTCTAAACGACTATGCCAAATAGAAGAACTCTCAATAATATTTATGATAGGAGAATTAGAAACATCAACTTTATTTGAACAAAGAATGTTCTCAACTAGCAATTTAAACAAACTATCAGAAAGATAGCCTTTACAAATAAAAGTTCTGTAATGTAAAACTACGACTTTATTTGATTTGAAGAAAATCTCAAAACCTTCCATAACTATTACAGAACCACTTATTATATTTCTTTGAACTGCTGGGATATGATGCACCCTTTGCAGAGACAGTATGCGTCCCGAAGGAAATTTCAGGTCCACATGTCCTATCCCAAACACTTTGGCTGCACTTGAGTTCCCCATCATCACAATCCTTCTACTAACAGGCTGAAAAGACACAAATAGTGATTTATCAGCATAAATGTGCACATTAGCACCAGTGTCTATCAACCAATCATATGGCTCATAGATAGAGAATAATTCAGGTTTAAAAGAAATGTACTCGTCAATAGATGCATCAAGAACTCCGGCTTCATTGGTGTCTCCAACAATCATGTTAACAACTGGTTTAGCAAACTAGGCTTTAGCCTTGGCCTTTTTGGAATGACACTCCTTAGCCAAATGCCCTTTTTGTCCACAATTCCAACATGGCCTGTTAGCCTTTGGTTTCTTACTTATTTTGACTTTTCCTTTATCGATAGTTTTAGAGTTTGAGTTCAAGTTGACTTTCTCTTTCCCACTATCACATTTACCTTATGAATATATTAAACAAGAACATTGTGTGATTGATTTTTATGTTCCTATTCTATGTTTATGTCAATCATTAGATCATCTAAAGTTAATTTTCCTTTTTGATATTTTAGAGTCTTGAAGCCTTCCCAATACTTGGGGAACTTATCAACATTTGACATCACCATAAATTTCTCAGGGAGTTTCATCTCAGCATTAGTTAAGGAATGCTCTAGATTGATTAATTCATGTGTCTGTTCAGATACAGACCTGCCCTCAACCATTTGATACTTCAGGAATTTGGAAACTGAATACTTTTTGAGCCCGTGCTCTTCAATATTGTATTTCCTATCCAATTCTTCCCATAAAGACTTAGCCGAATATAAATTAGAATAGTATTCATCAAAAAGTGTATCAGACAAAGTTGATAGAATCACGCCTCGAACAATCGAATCCTTCATTTTCCAATCGGCAATTTCCTTAATTTTGGGATTAGGTTCAGTTGGTTCTGGCATTGTCAACTGAATTAATGAAAGAAGACCTTTCATCGTTAGCCAAATTTTCATGTGCTGTTGCCAACGCTTAAAAAACTGACCCGAGAACTTTTTTGAAAGGCTGAAAAGGTCAACTTTTGCTGACACAACTTCACCAACAGCACTAGAACTTGCTGCCATGATTGATTACAAAATAAATCCTAAACAGGATATCTACTCAGAAATATTAGGCAAGATTCCTAGACAGAATATCTAATCAGAATTTCAGCAAATAAAAACACACAAAAAACTCATTTTTTCAAGAATGTTGTAAATAAATTCGCACCTGGATATACCAACATGCAATTAAATATGCAAATCAGATTATCAGAAATTAATTCAGATAATCACAATTGAGGCAGTACGTGCATTTTATCAATATGAAATTCAAATCAAGCATGTGATATCATATTTAATGCACATAACATGCATCGTCAAAATTAAAGATATAGTATGTGTGTTCAGAAAATACGTCCAATTCAAGGCAAATCAAAATTTAAGTAATAATTTAATCAAATGCAAGTCCAGGAAAAGCTAAAATTCAGATATCAACCGATGCAATAAAAGCAATAAAGCATTCTATCAGTTTTATCTAAAGTAAATTCCAAATTTAAAAGTAAACTTATCTTAAGGATCTGTATCATAACAGAATCAATTGGACAATTAAATCATAAAGAAATTCTATTTGTCTTGAAGAAAGGAGCGCCCCGACTCACCAGTGCAACGGGTACAATTCAGCTCCTTCCAAGATGAGATGGTCCAGAACGATCAAGTGCATTCCTTCTCATTCACCTTGAACAGTACTCAGTCACCAAATAAGAATGAGATAGGCGTATATATCTAAATTCAGGACAAGGGATGCTTTTGGGAAGAGAAGGAAAGGATTCTTGAAAGAGAGCAAGAAAGTGGGCAGAAGCAAGATGCTTAGGCGTGTTGAGAGGTGAATGCTGTGTGTTTGAAGATTGCCAGAGGCAATCTATTTATAAGCGGGATTAGGGTCAGAGTCTGTCGGTTAATGGCCTCTAACACGTCACCCAACCAATAATATTCTACTACGTCAGCCACACACGTCCACCAGTATCACGCCATGTGTTCCCACACGTCACACGTCCATCAGTATGACGCCACGTGTCCCATGTCCTTCTGCCAAATCTCGCTTAAACTCTATCAATCTGACCAAATCTCATCTTAATCTTCAAAGATTTGATTTAGTCTGATCGGATTAGATTAATCCAACGGGTCTTAACCGAGAGTTAGCCCTTATCCGATCCAAGTTAAGTTCAAAAATTCAAATTGAATTTGTCTTAAAAAGATAAGACTGAGACTGAAACATTTGCTCTAACGCCCGCGACCCGAAGCTGGGCCAAGTGGCGGCGGCGGCGACGCAAGTGTGGTCCACTCATATGAATCCCTTAAAGAATACTTTATTAAGCATTCTTACTTAAGTTCAATATAAAACAGTCCACACTAATTTATAAAACCAATGTGGGATAAGGAAAGGGTTGGAATAACTTTTCAACTCCTCCACTTAATTTTATAATGTTCAAGTAAGTCTCCACTTTCTCAAGCATTCCATGTGGGACAATTCAACAAGAAACACTTAACCAATTTCTTCCTCTATTACACCACCACAATTAATTTTTGAATTCCAATCATAATTGACATCTATTCAAAGTTATTAATAATTAATTATGTTAATTATGCCAATTGCAACAGGGTTTCGTCATTTGCAAGTCCATGCACCTCAAGCTACGCAAAATCTCCCTTGAAGGAATGCTGTTCCTTTTCAATTTAAAACCATTTCCACCTTTAAGCCTTAAATAGCTTCCAGCCAAATACATTCTCTTTCCAAGCTCCCTCATTTTCACTAAAATGTTCTTTTGACACATTTTCCATGACTAAAATGATGGCAATAACTCGAAGGAATAACTAAAGGTGAATTTGAACACTGTACCTAACGGCTACACCTTTTCATGTATCAGCCCCACAAAGAAAAAGAAACTCTCTGGGGCCTGGGCCTGGGCCATGGTTACCTTT
The DNA here is from genome assembly GCA_014898725.1 of Jacaranda copaia. Classification (NCBI taxonomy): domain Eukaryota; kingdom Viridiplantae; phylum Streptophyta; class Magnoliopsida; order Lamiales; family Bignoniaceae; genus Jacaranda; species Jacaranda copaia. The sequence goes on from JACGDI010005216.1 coordinate 293,697, forward strand.
CCTGCTAAACAAAGAAAAAAGTATGCTCCAAGCAGATTCAGTGGCTGGACTTCCACATTTCCGAAGACTGAATGATTCAAGATTGTTTAATTTGGACTTGTTTCCTTGGTACCATTAAATTAATTTTGCCGCTCCTTGTATTTGCTTTGATAATTATAGTTAATCATGCTCGTATTTGTCGCTTGACATTAAAAATAATTTAACCTTTCAATATATTATTTTGACATACTTGCCGCGAAACGATTTTCAATGCCAATAAATTGGCACAAATATTTGATTGGATTCAAATTTTGTATTTTCAAATATCATATGCTATTGTGGAAAATAGTAATTTTCATCCCTAAAGGTTCCTAGAGCTCTCGATTTAGGCAGCTTTGATCTTTTATTTTATTTTGCATTTTATCTCGTATTCAAATGTGTTGTATATATGCCCAGTGTATATGATTCTTAATCAATTATTTTTATAAAAAAATATTTAATATACATGTTATATATCTATACATTGGAATAGAGAATGACATACAAATTGGAATAGAGAGTTTAAATCAGAATTTAGGAAAGGGAGTTCTAACACTTCCTAATTTACATATTAATACTAAACTAATTAATCTAGGTAAATTTCGCTTGTAGTGGTCTCTACTTCAAATTATGGGCAAATTTTATATTTATAAAAAATGTGAAAATAGGTGAAAGAAGAGATTACTTTACAAAATATCCCAAACTCTTTATCGTATGATATAAGAGTTGATACTATCCACCACTTTAAAGTTTAAACCTATTTTTATATAAAATTTTAACATTAATTGATACCGTAAATTTAAATGTTTATTTTGATTAGAAGTATTAAACGAGTAAAGATGATTTGACTTAAGCTCAATTTTTTTAAAATTTGTGCTTCACAATGTGTTGAGTCTGAACTCTAATTTAATTATTTGACAGCTTGCAAGTTTTTTTTTAAAAAAATACTTTTATATGTAATTAAATAACTATTAAATAGTAACAATTTATGTTTTTTTATTTTTAAATATATATTAATTAAATAATTATTATATATCACAATTCAATATTTATTCGATAACTATCTGAACTCAGCCTGCAACTTTTCCAAACTCAATTTGAATTCAACTCATTTTCGGTCTAATTCTGATTTCTGACATATAAAAAGAGGTGAAAATTCTAAATGAATGGAATAAGGAAAATGAATCAATAAAGGAAACTGCAGTACCCGTTTCATTCAAGCCACTGCCTGCCTATCCAAACGTTTCAGCATTCATTTCACGTGGGCCCCCTTCTCTAACGTTAACTTCGAACGTTAGAGAATACTTAGCCTAAAATTAAATTAAAAAAGAAAATCAAAGGTTATAATTTAACCGTTACACCCCACCAACAGCTATAAATAGGAATGTTTTCTCACCTGCCCCTTCGCATCCAAATAATCCCTCTCGCTTCCTCTCCTCTCTCTCTCTCTCTCTCTCTCTCTCTCTCACACACACACACACAGGGCAATCTATACTTACAAAGCTTTTCCGTCTCTATCCGTGCTTCCATCAGCAAACCAATGGCTCAAATGGGAATTTCCAAAGCTGCATTTTTTACCCTTTTTGTGGTGCTCTATCTCCTTTCCGCCGCTGTCAGAGCGCAGGATAGCAGCCTTGCGCCGGCACCAGCTCCGGGCCCCGACGCCGGAGCTGGGTTTGCGATGAGTAACCCCAGTGCCTTCATTTGCTTCTCTGTGGTCCTTTCTTTCGCTGGGCTTTTCCTGCAGTAGAGAGAGATACGGTTCATGAAGAATGACAAAGAGAATTGAGAATGAAGATATATAAATATATACACATACATATATATGTTTGTACGATGAGGGATGATTGGATTTGATTTTGCATTTGTTTGCGTTATTTGTGGTAATTTTTCAGTTTTTTGGCCCTAACTTTTGGTTAGGGTTTAACTATATTTATCATGTTTCGTCTCTGATATGGGGATGTATTCTAATGCGTAAAATAATGGAATTATTTCTGTATTTGATTTCCATTCAAGAGTTTTTGCAGTCCCATTTATTAATTGTATTTTTTTATTAATACTGATGAATAATTAGGCCCCTGTTTCGTCAAGCAGTCGGCAGAAATATATAAACAAATCAATATAAAGCTATCATTTTATATTTATCATATGTGAGAATTCATTGATTAAGGCCAAAAAGATCATGCGTTGTTGAATTGAACCCAAACCTTTTAGATTATTTAAAAGTTTACAAAATTTTTGTTTGGATTTAACTTGAAAATGCATTGAAAAAATTAAACATGCTGCCCCACACAGTAAGGAAGATTGTGAGAGAGGATATAACTTCGTACATAATAATAATAATAATAATAATAATAATAGACGCTTGCTTCCATGCTAAGTGGTAAAGATATATTATTTGGTGGGGAAAACATTCAACTTAATTTTTCTGATCAAAATATATATTTTGTGCATGATTTTGGTACTTGTTTCTAACTTTTTAGAAACTTGTTGTGTACAGCGTAAATTACGTTTCCACATTTCTATTTTACTGGATTTATAAAGAGATTAATAAAAACATATGTTGTACACTTTTATTCTTTCTTAATTTTAATAATATTTACCTTGAATTGATCAAAGAGGCGGAAAATAGGAAAGTAGCATTGTTTATCAATTCACTTCTTATATAATAAGTTAAATCATGTTTGCATTCATATATAAAATTTATTTATTAGTATTTGATATATTAATTTTGATGCTTGTCGAAATTATTAGCATTATTAATTTCCTATATTTGAGAAAAAAAATTGCACAAAATAGATTAAATCAGTAATAAATCATGATAAAACAATCCAAAATTGAAGAATTTTTTATCATTTGTAGAAAAATTATTGTACATTAAATTTTGTGAATCTCCATTTTCCATCATTGTGAATAGATTTAGAGGGCATTTGAGTGAGTTTATAGGCTTATAAAAATATTATATAAAATGTTTAAAAGCTTATAAGTTGATAAAAAATGTTTGGTACTTATTTTTTTTTTAAAAAAAAAGTTTATAGGCTCTTTTAAAAAAAGTAGGAGATTCTAACTTATTTTAAAATTTTAACAAACTTCTTTATTTTTAATTATTTTAATTACAAAATTTTTATTATTAATATCTTATAAACTCCAAAATCTTATTTTATCCAAATATTTCAACGATTTATTTTAAAAATAAGACCTAACATCTTATAAACTCAAAAATATTTTAAAAGATATAAAAATTTATAAAATATTTAAAATAAATTTAATCAAAGACCCTCTTATTTTTATATATCGAATTTTTCCTTCGGCTGCATAATTCATGAGTCTTTTTATTGGACGACATGGCTGACAGCCTGACGCCTTAATCGGGCTTCTTCCAGTCCATGTGCGTGTCTTGATTTCATGAGCTTTCATTGATATTTGATATTTAATATATATCATTTGTGCTAGTCACATTTATTTTATAAATAATAAAACTCTATATGGACTTTTACTCACTATCAACATTTTGAAAATCGAATTGGTGACAAAATACTCACAATCAATGTTTTAAAATTAAATTGGAGAGAAAATATGAGGAATTTTTTATTACAAGTTCAACCAGCTCCATCGACTTAATCATCAATTCAACTGATATGACATCTTATTTATAAAGGTAATATATATATTATTATAAATAATATAAAAAATAGAAAATATAAACATTTCTAAACTTTAAGGCTGTGCTTGGTTGCGGAAAAAAATCCCGTTCTCACATTCCTTAAACACAAAAGTAGACTGAAGATGTGATTGGATGTAAACTTATATCATGTCTAAGGAGTAACATCTACAGTGTTGTCTCATTGACTCTATTCTAGGCCTTCTCTCTCTCCCTCTATGCCTCTCTTATTCCCTCTCTGTCTCGCCCTCTGGGTTCTCCTCTCGCCCTATTCTTTATTGTACATTTTTAAATCTTGAAATTTAGCTGGCTGGCAAAAAAAAATTTTGAGTGAGAAAAAAAAATCGTGAAATGAAAAATATTTTTATAAGAAAATATTTTTTAAAAAAATATTTATGAGGAATTCTTTTATTATTTTTCACAAAATAAAAACATTCAATAATGAAAATTTGAATAATTTATATCATTTTCTAATTAATTTGATTTTATTAAAATTAAATTTATAAAAAACTTTAAAAAAACTTTTTCTTAATTGAAATTTAATTTTGCTCAACTTAAAATTTTTTTTTGATTGTTCATTTTGTAATAAACTATAAAAAAAAAAATGAAAAACATTAAATTTATTTTTTTTATTTTTTTTGTATAACTATTCTCAATTTCAAACAAATTAAAAACACAAGTCTTATTCTCTCAAACACATCTAAAAAACAATCTCATAATTATTCACAACCTCAAATTACATCAACACATCACGTTGCTATAATTATTACACTTTATCTCATAACTATTCACAACTTCATCTCCTATTCCCATATTTCTTAAACACCAAAACATTCCTAAAATCTTTAAAATACAAAAATATGAAACCATTCTCATAAACAATCGCAACCTAAAATTCTATCTATTATATCTTAACAATATTAACCATGTAGTTCAAAAATATTAGCAAGGTCACACCTCTATTATATGGTGTTTTAAACTTCAAAATTCCATCTAAATAGTACTAAATCTTTTAGACTTTCAGAATTTCATAAAACAAAGAAGAATGATTCATAGGAAAAAACATCGACAAGTGCAAATAGTATAACACCAAAATAAACCACAAGCCATAAAATCATTCATACAAATTCTACAAATTATTCATATGAGCTCTACAAATGATAAATACCAAAATCAACAAAATATTTACCAATAATCAATCATACCAAATGTGTAGTGGTATGGTCTCAATACTCGAATGGATTTTTTGAATTTTTATTAACAAATCTACTTTTCTATTAAAAAAAAAAAGATTAAAGAGAGAGAGAGAGAACCGATTCTCTAAAGTGTCGATTTTACTAGTCTAATCTGATTTTTTATTCGTCATCATCGTTCGACATTGATTTTATATAAAACTATTTTTAAATAGAGAACTAGTGCGGAGAGGCCGCCAACTCCTACTTAAGCTAGTCGATCCATATTGATTTTCAAAACATTACTCACAATCAATAAGCTTGAAATCCCTAACTTCAATTAAGCTCGAGAAACTATCATATGCCCATAATCAATGAGTTGATCTTGAATTCTATCTTATAATCAATAAGCTTGGGAAGGAAACATGTTCTCATAATCCACCAACTAATTAGGAAGCATTTGCTCATAATAATAAACTCAAATAAAACATTCGCTTGTAATAAGTGATCTTTAGTAGAAAATTTACTTATAATCAATTAATTCAAGTAGAAAACATTTACCCATAATCAATAAGCTTATATGGAAAATTGTTCATATAACTAGGAATTTTGCTTGTAATAAATGAACTTGGGCCGGAATTTTGCTCATTATTAATGAGTTTAATATAAGAAATGACTACTTATAATCAATAAGCTCCAAAAAAAAAAATAAAAAATAAAAAAAAAATTCAGCCATGATCATAAGTCAAGTATAAAACATTTCTCATATATACTATTATAATAAAAAGGAAGTTACTTCTTGTCTCTAAATTGGAATTGACTTCATGAACTTCTACAAAATTTACCCTTTGATTTTTTTAATACTATCAAAAAAATATTGTAAACTGAATAATGAAAGTAGAAGTTCTTACATGTTATAGGAAAGTTCTCATACCATTTCTTGATTATTCCATATCTACCCTTTTAGTTATCCTAAATCTAAAACAAAATCAATTTTAATATACATCAAAACCACCAACCCTGTTTCTTAAACCCTCCATAGCCATCATCGGATTGAGAGAACAAAACTTTTCTTCTTCTTCTTAAGGTTCCACACTTTAAACTTCCACCATAGCTTCATTATCATTCACCCACTCAGTCTTCCCATATTCATCAAAATGAAGCATCATAAATAATTTTCTTGCAGATGTTGTGCTCATTTACACATTGCCATGCTGCCAAATTTAGAAGAAAGTCTCTCTCTCTCTCTCTCTCTCTCTATATATATATATATATATATTATTTAAAAACATAAAAATAGTTTATTTTTACTCATTTTTCAACAAATAATATATATATATATATATATATCTTCATTTACAAATCTTAATCAAAGTTAAAAATTAGAGATACCATTTTTTAAGATCTATATATGTTATATTTGAGACCTTCAATACCATTTTTGTCAAATTATAACCCACATTATTGACATTAAAAAGTGATGCTTGCTAATTTAACAATAATTCAAACTTACTAATAAATTAAGTAATATTTTTTCTTCTCATATTCACAAATATTAATACATGGCATAAAAAATAATGTTATTCACATAAAAATTAAATAATAATTATTCATTCAACACAATTTTACTGATAAAACGTAAAAAACAGTAATAGAATTCACAAATTATTAATCTTATATTAAATATTATTATCATATAACAATAATTCTTTTAAAATATTAAAGCCAACCACATTTTTTAGAAATGAACAGTCCTTAACCCTTTAACCCAATTTATTTTATAAATGTGAAATTTAGATTTTAAATTCGAATAGATTCGTGGTGTGTGAGTTTATATAAATAAAAAAGGACCTCTTTTAACTAAATCCCTCTCTCAAAGGGATTACGTTCACCCATGTTATAAAGAATTAGCAACTTAACTTAACACATTCTATAAATATGGTAAACTTTTTATAGTGGGTGACAAACAAAAGTATTTATTTATTTCTTAAAAATAATCTTAATAAATTTGTTTAATTTTTTATATAAATAAAAAAAAATTGTAATAAAAAATAATAATTGTAGACATTAAACATGTGAATTATAAAGTTTACGTAATTCTAATTATGAGAATTATACAAAAAAAAAAGTGAAGTTGAAAGCACATTAAAAAATACTTATTAATAGCATAGATAAAAGATAAAAGATACTATTTTATACTCTCTAATCTAATATATATAAAGTAAAATATGTTCAATTACATTTTAAAAATATTTATTATGTGGCAATGAAATTGTGGATAAGTTACTTTTATCTCTTTTTGTTATCTCAATAATTTTCATATATAATTTTTTTGTAAAAGTGAGCTATTTAATTATTAGTAGACAATACCATATTAATTGACTTGTTAGTAACTTCAAATTCAATGATGGAAGATACTTAATAAACACAAACATATATATAATATTCCATATTAAATTTTGTAAATGATTGAGATGGCGATAAAGGGTAAACGTAACTTATCCACATTATTGTCATATAATAAATATTATTAAAATAGAGTTGGACATTATTTTACTTTATATATATTAAATTTTTGTATAGAAATTGATTATGCATGGGATTTGATTCGATGATACATAAGTCAATTTCATAGGAATTTTTTTTATGTTTTACTTATATCATCAATTCTATTATATTCAAAAAAAATTTATTAGCTTTTTTAAATGTTATGTTTATAATATTTATAAAATATTAATACCTATGCTGTAGTTAAAATCAAATAAAATAAAATTTTAAATTTAATCTTATCAGTGCAATACATGGGCTAACAACTAGCTTCTTTCCTCGTATTCGCTACTGTCGAAAGTTGCCAATTCAATATAAGAAGCGACTTCGGACTCGACAAAAGCTACTTTCGTCAGCGTGTTTGCCCTGATAAACGATCTATCAAGTAGGATTAAAGGAACACAGAAAATAGAGAGAAACCAGTGCAGCTGTTAGGGCTCATTTCTTCTCAATTCAACATCCGGAAGCGAGAGAAACATACCAAGAAAACAGCAAATTTATTCATGTAGTTCTCCATTTCAGATTTTGATTTATCCTTCGAGCCTCGACCAGGTAAACTGCGAAACCCTAATTTTATATTATTGACTCTGATTTTGTTAAGCATTAATTTTATGGATGGATCAAAACAATTATGTAAAACTTTTGAAGAAAAGACTCTAAATTACGGTATTTAAATGATGGATCATAGTACTACGCCGGTTACCCTTGTTCTATATGTATGTAGAGAGCACATATGTGGTGGATGGAAATTCATGTTTTTGTTAAGGAAGTGGTGCTTTTAAGGTTTTCTGTAGTGGAACAGCTTGTTATTGGATACCCAGAACAGATGGCTCTCATTTCATTTTGGGTTACTTGATTTAACTTTTTTTTTTGTGTTCTGTATGTAGCAAATTCATGCGCAACTGTTGTACCATTTGGTACAAGTGATATTGTAATGTTAATTGCCTTTTGGAAACTAATGATGTCCATAAATTGAGATTTGGATTCTTCATGATTTTACTGATGCAATAAATGTCGTATTTGATCCTCTTCTACAAAATTGAAGTTGGCCTCCAAGCTGTATAATTTTCCTTTTCATAGAAAAGACGAAAGACAGTGCATTAAAGAGTTTCTTAGTTTTCTCTTTCTTATGTTTCTTTTCCTTTTTGAATGGATAAATGCTATGTCCTAGAAGAGAAAAGAATGAAATAATTATGGCACAAAGAGTTTTCAGAAATGAGAAAAATTTTCCAATAGTTCCCCCGACTCTCTTGTATCCTCTTAATTTCCATGGCAACTGAACCTGAAATAATATATACTAAGTGATTCTTTTTCATGTTACTGTGACAGGTTCTATTTGATTCTAAATGAATCCAATCACTGAACTTTATTATTATTATTATTAATAATAATAGTAATTTTTCGTATTGGGTTGTTGTTGTTCTTATGGTCTTACATTGTGCATCAGGCGACATGGGGAATCCACAGAATGTTGAGCTGGAGGCAGCTAAGTTTCTGCATAAACTTATCCAGGAGTCTAAAGATGAGCCTACCAAATTGGCAACGAAGCTTTATGTGGTGCGTGAGACTTTCTTTGTAGCAACATTAGTGCTTTCCCTTTTGATTTCCGTTTAGTAATGCCTATGTGTATAACTTAGTTTGTCTGCTATATGTGGGTCAAACAGATTTTGCAGCACATGCGATCTAGTGGGAAAGAAAATTCAATGCCTTATCAAGTCATATCAAGGTAAAACATGCTCAAGATTCTGCGAAGGACTGCTTTAGCCAGTTGTGTTATTATTTGGTAGATTTACTTGTTCATTGAATTGCAAGAGATCCAATCAAGAGTTACATC
>JACGDI010005216.1:302975-314615 GCA_014898725.1 Jacaranda copaia
CCCCGAAATCTGTAACTAAATAATTTCTCCATCTCATTCTCTAATCATAATCAGATAAACTAAAAACGATGGTTGAGGTTATCATTATGTTTAAACTGATTAGTTAGTATATTAGATGCCTTGCTACATTGATATTAAAGCACAAATAACCTAACTTATTATTTCATATAATCATATTTAGCTTCTTTTGCTGATATTTTGTTGTTTTCTTCCAATCTACTGCTCTATTCTTTTAGATTTTCACTCCTTTTCTTTTATCTATGAAGGGCCATGGAAACTGTTATCAAAGAACACAATCTTGATATTGAAGCTTTAATGTCTTCCCGCCTTCCACTGGCAGCTGGACCACAAATTGGAGATTCTGCATCCTCGCAATTACCTGGTAAAATTATTTATCTTTTTCACACTCAGAAAGGCACATGTGCAGTGGAATCGAAAACACAATTTGGTGTAAAGCTATTTAGTTCTGTGCGTTGCAATGCATGTATGGTAATTAAACTATATGATTACTGTAATATCTCTGCAGGGCCTTCTCAGCTGATTGGGGCTGCCAAGGACAAGTCGAGCTTTTCTGGAAATGAGATGGGTGCATCTGAGACATATGCATCAACTAGATTACATACTGGCCCAGGTAGTGGTGGACACGACATATATCAAGGGTCTGCGGCACATATAAGTGGTAAGTCTTGGGCACTTGACTTTGGTTCTAACTTTACCCTGGTTATATGCTCAATTTTGGGCATAAAAAAATATCATAGTCATGTGAACAGAAAAAAATGTTGATTAAGCTAAGAAACAGGGCTTTAAATTTGAGATTGAGGCAACACATAATCGCAAGTTGCTAGATCTTCCCAAAGATTTTGATATGGGACTGTTTATTCTTTTTCTAGGCATGCTTTAGATTTCTTCTCTTTCTCTTTTATTTCTATGCATTGTCACTTTCTTTGAGGTATCAATGGAAGTAGAGTAGCATGAGGGCTCTTTGTAAGAGTGTCCAGGTGTGATCTTGTTTCATACAATGTGGCAGAAGGTATTAGAACAAACTTTTATTGCACTTAATTATCTATGCCATATATTTTCTTAACTGAAGCAGAGGACTTGTGCACTTCTAGTGGATGAGACAACATTACTGGACCAATTAGATAACTAGAAATCATTTTGTTCTGTGGAGCCTTTTCCTATAAATGCCTATGATAAGGAACTTCTCCTTTTCTTTTACTTTTACTTTTGACACTCTGAGGTGTTGGTAGGTGTTTCACTACCTTGCCTAAAAGGAGTATTGTTTAACTGATTGTGGAAGCACTGTATTTCAGGTGGTGCCATGAAGGTTCATGGGGCTCCTTCTGGTGCTCCAGCTTCTTATTTGTCAGCAGAATCAGCAAATAGATTGCAGTTCAGTAACTCTTCCTTTGATAGCCATGGTTTTGCAGCAAAGACGTCTAAGGACCGAAGCATGGAGGTGTTTCCTGCTATCTCTTCAGGTGATCATTCTGGTGGCAAAAGTATAGCTGGGAAGGCATTGGATCATGGGGGATCTAGTATGGTAGCAAATGCAAATAAGGTACGTCTGTGCCAAAAAATTAGGAAAATCAACTGTTTACTACCTCATTGTGGCTATTTTAGCATGTAGTCTCAATCAACTTCTTCTTGCAATGCTGCTCTCTAAATTCATTGCTGTCCTTTGTGTTCAGCTGGATTTTGATTGTCGAGTTTGTCTTGACAGGGTGGCTTTCCAAGCAGTCTTTCAGAATCAAATGTGCTCAGAACCACCGCTTCCAGGGATTCTGGGAAATCTCCTGTTTCTCAGGCTCCCAGTGCAGGCCTTCCTTTTAAGGAACAGCAGCTAAAGCAACTCAGAGCTCAGTGCCTTGTGTTTTTGGCTTTCAGGTAGTGAATTCTTACTATACATTTTATTAAGGCTCGTCTCTCTAAGTAAGAAATTCTGCAATTCCTTCTGTATTAACATTTTTGCTTTGTACATGCAGAAATGGTTTGATGCCAAAGAAACTTCATCTTGAGATTGCACTTGGAAACATTTATACCAAAGAAGGTATATGGTATACTATATTAGATACAAATCTTTACTTGATCAATTGGCAAATAACATTGTTACTGCAGATGGAACTCGCAGAGATCTTATTGATCAGAAAGGGAAGGAGCTGTTTGTTAATGATCCAAGCAGTGTTCCAGAAGTCCCGAGGTCATTGGAAAGACCAGATAGCAGTAAGGGTCACCCCTCTATCTTGGACTCCAATTCATCGAAAGAAGCTGAATTTGCTAGAATGCCAGACGAGAGAAGTAGTCAACCTGCTATTCTAAATGAGAATGAACAAGACAGGAAATGTTCAGTGACAAGGCGGAAAACAGATGCTGAAATTCTAACACAGGAACCTGTGGAATTGCATGCATCTGCACAAAGAGAACCACATGATTCAAACACAAGGGAGATATTTAGCCATAATCACGAGGATGATTTAGGGAACAGCCACCAAAACAAAAATATAGCCTCTGCAGTTATGGCCCCATCTGAACAATCAAAGCTTGAGGAAAGTGGTGGGACTGGAAATGGATTTGCACATGATATGGCCAAGGTATCATTACCTACCAATTTTGCTACAAATGAAGCAGTGCTACACAGAAAAGATGATGCCACAAGTCACACTCAAAATACTGTGGAATCCAATACTCTAGGAAAATTACATTCTGATAGAAACTTGCCAAGTTTTCCATTGAAGGATCAGTGGAAGCCTGTCTCAGGAATGAGTAGCCAAAATTACCACGCAATGCCAATTAAGGATTCTAATGTAATGGTAAAAAATGTTTCACAAGGTAAGGAAATATTTTCTGATGCAATTGAAGATGATTATATGATTTCTTTGATCTGAGAATTATAAATGTCAACCTGCTTGCTTATTAATTTGTGTACTTATCTTGTGGGGTTTCTGTGCTTTAAAAAGGTTTAGCTCTTCTAGTTTTTGAATTTTTAAGGACCCCAGAATTGATATATGCTGACACACTGAAGGGTGGAAATACATTTACAGTGTTAGAGACAGATCAAGAAGAGGATTGTACTTCAATGTCTACTGACAGGCAACCTTCTCCGAAGCATACTGCTATTGAAAGATGGATCTTGCACCGGCAGAAGAGAAAAGTTCTTACTGAGCAGAACTGGGCTCAGAAACAGCAGAAAACAGAGCAAAGAATTGCTGCATGTTCTGATAAGCTAAAGGTTTGTATTATAACTAGACATGCATGGACAAGGTTCCCTATTCTCATAGTTCATAAATTCTCATCATGTAAAAATAATTTGGACTATCAAGGATTATGTGGTGAACCGTCAATGTTTTGGAATGTGTATCACGTCAAGAGATAGCGAAGAATATTATTATGAAACTTTTGAAACATCTATATTTCCTTGATGATATAAGTGCATGTAGATTATTTTTCCTACTTGAGGTTTATCCTTTGCAAATTTATCTTGTAATTGCTTTTCTGTTTTCATACTTTTGGTTCCATGCTTTTCAATGTCTTCATGATATGCTAGGGAAATATTTCATGATAGTAGAGACTGAATTGTGTTTATTTTCTGAAGTAAGGGATTATAGGGTTATGCGGTAGATGACATGTTTTCCTTGATAATTTTCTTATATTAACATGTCTAGTAGAGGTGATTTATAGTGTTGAAAGCAGAACACTGTTGATCTTGTTAAGTTATTTTTTTTTGCCTAATTAAACATTATATTTGTCTGTGGACTTGTGCATTTCAATGTGTTCTTATTTCTGAAATTGCATGTAGTAGGTTTACTTTTTTTTTTTTTTGAGCCAAACCTTTTTTTTCTGCAATGATATACAAGCTTAATTACCTTGTTTAAGGCAATGAAGATTTGAAATATTTGGTAGTTTGCTCTTATTTTTCTATACTTGGTTGAAGTCTGATGAATTTTTGGTTATTTAAGCTTCCGTAAATGCAGTTGTAGAGCTTTCAAAACATTTTACTTGTTTACTCATATACATTCCTTTTTCCCTTGTAGTGTTGCGAATGCATTTGTTGGTTCAATCTCTTCTTTCGAGTGGTTGTGATGTTTTTTCTTATATTTATGTTGCAGGAAATTGTGAGCTCTTCTGAGGATATTTCTGCAAAGACCAAAAGTGTAATTGAATTGAAAAAGCTTCAGTTGCTGGAGTTGCAGCGCCGACTTCGGAGGTAATTTATCTCTCTATGCTTTAGATTAGCATTCTTTGCTATATGTTGACCTCCACAGCCTTGTTTTCTTCTTCTCCCCACCTCCGACATTCATGTGGGGGAGTTTTATCAATTTTACTAATTCTGATTTCTTACATTTAATCTTTGATATCATTTCTTGTTTGCCCTTCTAACAATTGATAATTTTTTGCTGCAGTGATATCTTAAATGATTTTTTTAAACCAATAACCAGTGAAATGGACAGATTGAAATCAATTAAGAAGCATAGAATTGGAAGGAGATCAAAACAAATTGAAAGATACGAGCAGAAAATGAAGGAGGAGCGGCAAAAGAGAATTAGAGAAAGGCAGAAGGAGTTCTTCAGTGAGATAGAAGTTCACAGGTATTTATTGTTCTATATATTAGTTTGTCTGAGTTGTTCGCTCCTGCTATTATCTAGTTTTAACTTTTATCAGTAGAAATAGACTAATGATTAATAATTTTCATTTCTTTGGATGATGATAACTTCAGAGAAAGACTGGAAGATGGGTTTAAAATAAAGAGAGAGCGCTGGAAAGGATTCAATAGATATGTAAGGGAGTTCCACAAGAGGAAAGAGAGATTTCATCGTGAGAAGATAGACAGGATCCAGCGCGAAAAGATTAATCTGTTAAAAATTAATGATGTTGAAGGGTATCTCCGCATGGTTCAGGTGCAGTATGGCCTAAACACAGTTGAGACATTTCACGTTTGACAATGTAATCTATGTTTCTAATCTCGCACAATGTTCTAATATGGCTCTAGGATGCAAAATCAGATCGGGTTAAACAACTGCTAAAAGAGACTGAAAAATATCTGCAAAAGCTTGGTTCCAAATTAAAGGATGCTAAGGCAATGGCAAGACAATTCGAGACTGATATGGAGGAGAGTAAGGGTGGTGTTGTTGAGGAGAATGAAGATGCTGTTGAGAATGAGGATGAAAAAGATCAGGCCAAGGTTTCCTTTTCATTGTTCTGAGTCATTTACTTGCATAATCTTTATTATCATTCATTTAGGTGGTCCATTAGCTTGTAGTCCTCTTTTCTTAGCCTGTTGTATGCCATCTGTTCTGCAGCACTATCTGGAAAGCAATGAGAAGTACTACATGATGGCACATAGGTAATGTGAAAAATCCCACCTATATAATAATTCTTAGGACTTTGGTGCAAAATTTATTGTTTTTTAAATTCATTTATGTGGATCCAACTGCTTAATGAGCTCTCTTTATTGCATAATTTCATTTTATTATGATTTTAGAATAATTTTTATATGGCATTTACTGGTTTTTAATCCATTTATGCGTATTCAACTGCTCAATGAGTTTCTCTTTGCTTTTTACTGGCATTTTATCTGTTTGTGTGACTGTAGGATCTCCTGATAGTATATTCATGCAAAGAAATTTAAATGCTGGTAAGTTCTGTTATTGGATATTATTTGCTTTACTTATTGGATTGTGATTATTATTTCTGCAGTGTAAAAGAGAATATTATTGAGCAGCCAACCTGCCTTGTGGGTGGAAAGCTAAGAGAGTGAGTGATATTTACTTGTTCCTGTATTACTTCATTTCTTTTCTGGGTTTCTGGATTTTCCTACTTATTTGATATTTTTAATGAAGAGCTCTAACTTCAATTCATTTTTGCTTGTGCATACTTAGCATGCATGCATATGCACAAATATTCAGCTATATTTGCTTCTTTCATATTCTGTATTCTGGTTTCCTGGAAGGTACCAAATGAATGGACTAAGGTGGCTGGTTTCACTTTATAATAACCATTTGAATGGCATATTAGCAGATGAAATGGGTTTGGGTAAAACTGTTCAGGTATGGTTTATTGTAGCTTTCTGGAGATATAATCCTGCATAACTTGCAAGCTCATGGTTTTAATGTAATTTTGGATCTGATAAAATCCTCTTTGTAGGTTATATCTCTAATTTGTTACCTAATGGAAACTAAGAATGATAGAGGACCTTTTCTAGTAGTTGTGCCGTCCTCAGTTTTGCCTGGATGGGAGTCAGAAATCAATTTCTGGGCACCAAGTATCCACAGAATTGTTTACTCTGGCCCCCCTGAAGAACGCCGTAGGCTGTTTAAGTAAGCCTGGCCTAGATGATTATTTTGCAGTTAATTTAATTCCTGGCAAACTTTAGTAGTTTATGTGTGGATTTGGTCATTGCAGGGAGCAAATTGTTCATCAGAAATTCAATATTCTTCTGACAACGTATGAGTATTTGATGAATAAGCATGATCGACCAAAACTAAGCAAAGTGCACTGGCATTATATCATTATTGATGAAGGGCATCGCATTAAGAATGCTTCATGCAAGTTAAATGCTGATTTAAAACATTATCGCAGCAATCACAGATTACTTTTGACTGGAACTCCCCTGCAGGTCTTGTGTTTGCTTATCAGCTTATGCACTCCTCTCCTTATTGTGCTTGGATATTTGTTTATTAAACAGCTGACTTTATTCATAGCATGTATTTGGAGAACTATCATTTATTTACTCTTTTGTTTGATGTGTTCTAAAATATATACTCTTCTCCCTGGTTGCCCATGCAGAACAATCTTGAGGAACTATGGGCACTGCTTAATTTCTTGTTGCCAAACATCTTTAACTCATCTGATGATTTCTCTCAATGGTTTAATAAACCATTTGAGAGTAATGGTGATAATTCACCAGATCAAGTAAGTTCAGTAAATGTTCTGTACTGAGAAGATACACCCTGTTTTGCTTCTCATTGTTTTTGACATTGTGTCTCATACTTAACACCAATTATGACTAGGCTTTACTATCTGAGGAGGAGAATCTTTTGATTATAAATCGTCTTCACCAAGTTCTGCGACCATTTGTACTTCGAAGGTTGAAACACAAGGTACTGCCTGGTTTCTCATAATATGAGTGGAAGTAACTTGTGCATTTATTCCCAATACTGACCATTGGTGTGTATAAACATGTCTCCATATAAACATGCATATAACAATTATTCTAGGGTGGACCATCGATCCCAAAGCCTTTTTGATAGAGTAGGCCAGTAGGGGCTTGTTTTGAAACACAAATGACAATTGGTAATGTTAAATCTGTTAGCAATTCGGAAGTTGATGATGGTTGGTGAATTATTAGAAATCTTGGAAGGATGAAACACAATATGGTTACTATGTTATATCAATTGTGTTTTAATGAACAAGTGGCTTGTGCTGTTGTTTTGCACATTTCTTTTATGTTGGAAAGTGATCACAAGAGCTGCTAAACTGGCGGAGACCTGCCTCTGGACAAAACGGCAACTTGGGCGAAATATCTCTGGTGGCAGATTGCTTGTTCTTTTAAGTACCACTGGATATAGAAAATTTACATACATCAGAGTGGATTAATTGGTTTTGTCATAATTGTATTGCATTTTTATTGGGATGTTAAAGGATGAGTAGGAGAAAGATAGCCCTGCAACTGTTACAAGTGAAGTAAGGGTATGTCGAAAGCAAATTTTGCTTTATAGCACATACCAACATATTTATATCTCTTGTATAAATTATTACTAGCTTCCAAATCAGGTAAGGATCCTGTTATCTCTATGTCCGCTCCTTTTTACTCGATAAAATAGAAGAATATCATTTGGAATATCTGTTTATGGTCATTATTTCCATAAAATATAATTTCTTATAGTCGTGAAAGTTGTAGAACGGTCATGATTTACAATACCTTACAGCATTCAGATATCAAAACCTGTTCTTTCCCCTAATCCTCTTGTAAATGATTTGGCCAGGTTGAAAATCAATTGCCTGAAAAGATTGAAAGGCTTATTAGATGTGAAGCTTCTGCATACCAGAAATTATTGATGAAGAGGGTCGAAGACAATCTTGGTGCTATTGGAACTTCAAAGGTTCTCTTCATGCTGTCATTTTTTCGGATTCATTTCTTACATTTTTGTATTTAGTATATATTCCTGTGCTTATACTGATATCTTTTCTATCAGTCAAGTATCCATGTGTGCTGGATATATATCTATATTTATATTAGAATGGCATACGCACAAAAATGTTCACAACCACACCTATCTATGCGCTTGCATATATATATATATATATATGTGTCTGTTTGCTTTGCAGTATATAGGCCGCCTCAGGCGAGAGGGGAGGTGAGGTGACACCATGTTGTCTCTTCCTCCCCTGGTGAGCTCTATAAGGCGAGATGAGGTGACTGCCTTTGTCACTTTGGTCGCCTCAGCTGCCTTGGTCCAATTTTAGAAAAATACTAATAAATGAGTCTTCTAGAACAGACCTTGGCTTTTGTAATAAATCACCCAAAATGAAGAAGCACCCAAGCCTTTCTCTACAATTAAAGGCATTCCCTCCAATACCTTGATTTCAGCAACCTCGCCTCCAAGTTCTCTTTTCTCTTCTCTTCTATCTTCTCTCTTTTGTTTTTCTGTTTTCTCTTCTCTTCTATCTTCTCTCTTTTGTTTCTGTTTTCTCTTCTCTTTCTGTTTCTTAATTTTTTTTTTGTGTTCTTTTCTCATATAGACAACACTTTTAATTTTTCTAAAATATTTTGTTTTTCAGTTTGTTTAATATATTAATAGTTAAACTAATACTTAATATATGTAATTAATTAGTTTGTTAATCTAATACCAAATATGTTTAATAAATTAATATGTTAATCTATTAATATTTAATATATTTAATTTAATTTAATTTGTTTTACTGTATATATATTACATTTTTTCCTTGATTATTGCCTCGTTCAACTTTTGGTTGCTTGCCCCTTGCTTGGCCTTTCACCTTAAAATAGTATCTCTCTCCCGCCTCTTGCCTTGTGTTTTCAATAACTATGTATATAGCATGCATACGCAAAAACAACGGGTGTTGCACTCTTAATATCTGCGCTTACATATTCTGATGCATTCTACAATATAGTGAAATCATGCGAATGAAAAGTTAGATTCAGTTTTTCCTTTACCCTGCAACTTTATCAGGCCCGGTCAGTGCATAACTCCGTGATGGAACTACGCAATATATGCAACCATCCATATCTCAGTCAACTTCATGTCGAGGAGGTATTTCTTTCTCTCTTAAATTAGGTTCTTTTGTGCCTGTTGAATTGTTAGAGGTGTGAACTCGATAAATTTGTCTGGGAAGTTGGATAATGTTTGTGATAGCTTTTCCATGCTTTATGCTCTCTCTTTGAAATTAAAGCTTGGTGCCAAAGTTGTTATATGAGTATGGCTCTGCTCATATCAATTTGAAGTCCACATAAATTTCCTGATAATTTGATTGGTAATTTTTGAATTAGATCAATTTATCTAATAGGTTGGATGGTTGTTTAGGATAGGTTTTCCACCAGTTCTGCACCCTTTTGAAATCATGCATGGTGCAGAAGGTATTAATTGATAGGAATATTGATTTAACTGAAACTTTCTATTATTTTGGTTAGGTTCATGATCTGATTCCAAAGCACTATCTTCCTAATATTGTGAGACTCTGTGGGAAGCTTGAGATGTTAGATCGGTTATTGCCCAAACTAAAGGCAACTGATCATCGGGTAGGTTTGCTGCCACTATATATAGCTGGATGTCTGTCATTTAACTTTTGAAACTTTTCTTAGTGGATTTTGCATCTATGGATGTGGAATTTTTGTTATTCATGTTGGTGATATATTGCATGAAGAGTTTCATGCTATATTTCTGCATTGCATTTGTTTATGTTCTTTGATATTCACTTTTACTGTAAAAATTGGCTGCCACTTTGTCTTCGAAGTTGCATAATTTTTTTAGATTGGTTGTCTCTTATCTGGCTTGTCTATTTGCTTTGGGTCAATAGTTATATATTTGTGAAATTTTGTTTTCTTACCTTCGCTTTATGACTTTAACTAGTTTATGATATTTGGTATAATTTGCCGTTTCCTATTGGTTTCCATTTCACAATTGGTTTTCTTTGATATTCCAATTCGTCTTTCTATGTGTTTGCATGTGTATATGTATGTGTATGCGTGCATGTGTGCGTTAGTGGTTGTGGTTCCATGTGTTTATGAAGGTCTTCAGTATCCTTTAAGATGTGTGTTCATTTTTTTGGATGAACGAGTCACGGTATTCTATTCTTTTAAATAGTTCTGTGTGTCTCCTTGGTGATCTACTGACCATTCATTCTATGGTTTATTAATGCTGTTCTTTCGTTGCATACTAATCGATGCCTTGGCCTCTCTTTTTCCCTTTTGTCTTTCTCCTACTTTCTTTTGTGGTCATTCCTTTCATATTTTTATCACAAGCTTGGATTTGAGTTTTCTTTCTGTTTTCTTGCCATTTCTAGTCTCACTTTCCTTTAGTTGGTGTGGTGAGGAGAGGCAGGGATTGGTTTCTCGACATACCCATGATCTTCATTGTGAAGAATTTCTGTTAGCTTTGGAATTGTATATTTATTATGCTCCCCAGATCATTGGAAGGTATTTTATTTTGCAGGTTCTTCTTTTTTCAACAATGACTAGACTACTTGATGTCATGGAGGAGTATCTTACCTGGAAACAATATAGATACCTTCGGCTGGATGGACATACATCTGGGGGTGATCGAGGAGCCCTTATTGAGAAGTTCAATCAACCCCATTCTCCGTATTTTATATTTTTACTCAGGTAATCACACACCTTTGCGGTTCTTTGTGAATTAGCATGTATTTGAACTTTAGCTCCAGGAGAGATGGATCCCTGAGCATTGAAACCCTGAGGATGTGTAGTCAGCTGTTTC
Organism: Jacaranda copaia; assembly: GCA_014898725.1. NCBI lineage: Eukaryota > Viridiplantae > Streptophyta > Magnoliopsida > Lamiales > Bignoniaceae > Jacaranda > Jacaranda copaia. Next base: position 313,928 of record JACGDI010005216.1, read on the forward strand.
TGTAGAATCCATATCGTGCTAGTGTCTTATATGAGGAAATAAATATGCTAATTGCCAATTTTGTGCTGGCTATTGGCTGAAATCTTGGAAGAAGCTTGGTCGACTTGAATAAAGCAATGAGTGTCAAGTAATGACATATTGAAAGGAAATGAAGATATGATGTATGATAAGACTCTGTCTGGCTCAGTTCAAATTTGTTTTTGATTTTTTGGTAAAAAGACTTGTGTAATTGTATCTGGTGAATTATCAAACTAAGAACTAAGTGCTAACCTATTTTCTATTTAAAGTTTGAAGTCATAAGTTAATATTTCCTAACAAAATTATTTTTGATGACCCTATTATTTGCATTGAATATTATGTTAGTGGTAATTGTTAGTCATCCCTATATCTCTACCCTATCTCTTTATGCTAGTTATTTGTAACATGTTGGTGTTAGAGCTTGATGTACATCGAAGAAGTTTGGAGTGAGCATTTTGATTGTTTTGGGACTTTTTGTGAAGTTGATTCTATTAACAAGTATTATGGTCCTTCTTTCTCGTGATTCGATGTCTGGATGACTAAGAGTGAATGCGCTTCACTTAATGGTAAGCAGGAAAGTGAAAAGAATGAGAATATGAAATCAAAAAGTGAAATACTGTGCAGTATGTATGGCAAACCCAATAACACATAGTGATCCCGGGGGGGGGGG
>JACGDI010005216.1:314727-330041 GCA_014898725.1 Jacaranda copaia
AAAATAGAGATTAAAGCATATGATAGTCACTATAGAATTTTGTATCATCATATGTATGCTCTTGGGAGCAAAGCACCTGAAGGAAAAATAGAAACAAACTTTGAATTGGTGCAATCCTTAAGATGTAGGACGCAATATTTTTATGCCATAAAATGCTATTTGTTTACCAGCAGAAAGTTTACTGATCTGTTTAGTATTATTGCATCTCTCTTTTTGCACGGACCCCTAACAATTTGTCTACCAGCATTCGAGCAGGAGGTGTTGGTGTGAATCTCCAGGCTGCTGATACTGTGATTATCTTTGATACAGATTGGAATCCTCAGGTAATATTTCAATGTGGTTCTTCTTACTAAATTGTGACTCTTTTGAACTCAAATCCAGTCTCATATTGAAATTTTTTATATGGTGTTCAGGTTGATCTGCAAGCACAAGCAAGGGCTCATAGGATTGGACAGAAGAAGGAAGTTCTCGTTGTTCGCTTGGAAACTGTAAAAACTTCTATTCTGGAATTTGAGTAACTTTTTGTTTGTGTCTTTTGTTTAATTAAAAGCTACAATTTTCCTTTTATTTTTCTTTTTCTTTTTGAAGTTGACCTTTTATTCTATTATGGAGCTTCTTGCACGAATGACTTCATTTGTTTTGCGTTTTCAATCTTTAACAAGTTTCTAGCCAACCCCCTCTTTTTTCCTTTTTATCTTTGTAATATACGTGGGAGGTTTTCTGTTGTGTCGTTGGAATCTTTTTAGGGTGGTAAAACTCCAGCTTGTTTAAATGTCCACGTTTATGTTGGTTTGTATTGGCTCTAGCCACTCCTTTGTTTAATGTTTGTCTTGGTTGACATTCTTAATAAAATAAGAGAAATTTTAGAAAATGCTATTACCCTCACTTATAAAACTTGAGCAAAAATCCCGAGATTATTCCACTAACCAGAAAACTAATCGGAACATGAGATATAATTAATGGCTCTAACCTACAAGTTTAGAGATCTATTTATTGAAGAAAACTCTGATTAATGCTTTTGATTTACTCCTGACTTATGTGCTATACAAGACATGGATCTCGTGGTTAAATTAAATGTTAAGGTATGTAAGAAGCATCTTTGGACAAAGAAAAGTGATGTGGATCCTCTGTGGGATGATGGTTGCCCCATTTATTAAATTTATTTCTTGCAATCAATCTTATTTAATACCACTATCTCTTTGCTCCTGTGAAGCTCCACTTGTTGAGTGAGCAAATTTTATAAATTATATCTATAAAGCTTGGCCAAAAGTCTCTAATAATTTGTCCTTTTCTACTAGTGTATTGTGAAAAATAAAATAAAATAATGTCAATTTTTGGCTTAATTTTGTCTCTGCTGCTTATTTGGAGGGAACTAATGTATGAATTCTTTAATGAGAGTTTTGTATATATTGCACATCCTATTGACCATTCTTTTTCAAAAATTAATGTCCACCCTCTGTAGGAGTCCTAGGCATAAACATGATATCTGAAGTAACTGAATTGTTATTTTGCTGCATACATATAATAGTCCTTCGTTCCTATGTATTATGTCAACAATTTTAGAAGGCATTGGATCAACGTGTAATGATTTGTCCTGTGGGGACTGGCTTGGACTTGTTTATTTATGTTGGAATTTCGGTAAGAATTTTTGTTGAATGATTTTTGAGCTTCTATTCAATATTGCTCCGCTCTTACCAGGTCCAAACTGTGGAGGAACAAGTTAGGGCTTCTGCTGAGCACAAACTTGGGGTTGCTAATCAAAGTATAACTGCTGGGTTTTTTGACAATAATACCAGGTATGCTCTGCTACCTGTTAAGATAAATGACAGTGGAATGGTGGTATATTGGATATGCACTGAATAAAATCTATTTTATATATGTCAGTGCGGAAGATCGAAGAGAATACTTGGAGTCTCTCCTGCGGGAGTGCAAGAAAGAGGAAGCTGCACCTGTTTTAGATGATGATTCTCTTAATGATATTATAGCCCGCAGGTATATTTTTTCTTGCAGGGACTCTTTATTTTTGTATGTGTTTGAGGCTATTAGTACAATGACCTAAACATTGTTTACTTCACTTGGAGAATTGGGATAGGTAAACTCTCACACGTGTAATGAAAAAATATGTAGAATTGGGTTTGGCATCTTTTGATTAGTTGATCAATAGATATTTAGCTCAATTGATAGATTTAAACAATTCCAAAGTAAAGTAGGAACCAGCTTTCCATGTAAAAGGGATGGAAGCTATAGGATGAGGTTGATTGTCAAATTACCATTCAACTTTGTGGTGTGTCTCTAATATTATAACTGCTGAACCAATTCTCAGTTTAGGGCTTTATCATTTTCTAGTAACTCTCTGTTACTTTTAGTTGACTGTACCAACTTCTCAACAATAGAATTTTGGATAGATGAGTATGCTTGAACTGCATGGGCTGTTTTCTGCATTCCAACAATGCACATTTCTGCACTTGTCATCTCATAAAATGGTTTGCCATCTTCATGTTAAGTGAAATTCATTTCCTTCCTTCAGTCAAGCGCTTATTCCACCTATGCATTTTTTGTTTGTTTGGCTGGCGATCTTCCATTATATCTTGTTTGAAATCATATCAACCTTTAAATTTGTTGGCGTAACAAGATTTTTATGTTTGAAGGGCCAAGGAAGGTTTTGAGAAATTCTTTCCTCATTTTCTGTTTTAAACCAAGTCCAGATGCGATGGTCATTTTGGACTTCTATCCTGTTCTTTAGTTTGAAAATATCTGAATAAATTCTCATTCAGTTTATGGTAAGAAATGAAGTTGCAAAATAGAAACTGATATAAACACTACGTTTGTTGACATAATCAGTGTAATGATCTCTGGTGATAAAAAGATGGAAAGCTTGGTAATATTGGATAATTTTTCAATGTGAAATTCCAAGAAACAGACCTAATTTGAAGGGATTTTTGGTAGTTTGAAATGTGATTTACAAAATACAGATCCCATCAAATTGTCTCATTGGCTTAGTACTAATTTTTCTTTTAAGTTGGTGGATACTGATGTTCTGCTTAGTGGTAGGCTACATTCTTCATCTGCAACTCTGTAATTGTTGAACAGCCTATTCTTTTTTCTTAGAACTGGCTGTTCAAAATTCTTGTGTTCTTTCTGTCTTTGTTTATCTGATTATTTTATAATGATAACTTCTATACAGTGAGTCGGAAATTGATATTTTTGAGTCAGTTGACAAGCAGAGGCGTGCAGAAGAAATGGTATGTACCAAATCCTATATATATTTTGCTTTAGTCCTATTCGCTTGTATGGGCTCAGGAAGGGCCTACTTCTTGCTATTTAAGAAATCTCTATAAAATTCTGCAGGTTGCATGGCAAAATATGTATGGTGGGAAAGGGTCAGACAAAAGCAAGCAAATACCTCCTTTGCCTTCTCGACTTTTAACAGATGAAGATTTAAAATTGTTTTATGAAGAGATGAAGATCTCTGAAGCACCGACTCCAGTTGTATTACCTAATGCCGGGATGAAGAGGAAGAGTGGGTATCTTGGAGGCCTTGATACCCAACAATATGGCAGAGGCAAACGTGCTAGGGAGGTCTGTTTATTTGAGTTTTGCAGTGTGATCTTGTGTTCATTTGTCCTTATGCATATATTTACGGTTATTGCTTCTGATCTTTGCTATTATGCAATGAGAGTTATTTGACATACGAACAGATTGGTGTGTTGTCTCACATTTTGATTGTTTACATACTTAGGTGCGCTCTTATGAAGAGCAATGGACTGAGGAAGAATTTGAAAGAATGTGCCAAGTTGACTCTCCAGAATCTCCCACAGTGAAGGAAGAAGTTTCTGGAAGGACAATGCCAGTGGCTACAAACAGCTCAGTTGTAGTTATGGGTGAGATGCCAGCACCAGCAGCACCACAACTGCCTCAGCATACAACTGTGGAACCGCTAGCCCTACAGAACAAAGAGGCTACACCTCCATCTAAAAGGGGGCGTGGAAGGCCTAAAAGGGTAGTGGAAGCCGCCGCACCAGTTCCTTGTCCTGCGCCTTTGGGATCTGTAAAATCAGAGGAGTTCCCCAAGGTTGGAATTGCACCTGCTGTCCCCAAGGTTGAAATTGCACCTGCTGTATGGGGTTCTGATTCTTTGACTAGTACTACTCATGCTATAAGTATCACTGGGAGCATGCAAGAGTCGGCGCTGCCTATGATTCCCAACCCTGTGCCAACTATTTCCCCTTTAGTTGTTCCTTCTGCTCAAATTACTTCTTCTCCTCCATCATCTGGGCGAGGTCGAGGACGAGGTCGAAAGTCTCAGACAGGTGGAGAAGCTCCTGCTCCCAGACGCAGAGGCAAAAGACAGACCACAACATTACAAACTGTTCCAATAAGTGCCTCACTGTCTGTTACTGACAAACCACCCACAGGAATACAAGGAGAAATTGCCTCTAGCTCCGGTATGGCTGCCGGTACTGCTTCTGTCTCTGTCACTACTATAACAAAGGAAGTTTGCAACAAACCAAGTTCAATTTCACCTGCCACTGGGCAACCACTAACTTCTGGCCCAAGCAATGTTGATATGGGATCACAACAAGGAGCTACGCCAGGCTCATCAGGGGCTTCCAATCATGCTTTTACTGGTCCCGTAGTGATAGCAAGTGTTGGTCAGCCGGATCCTGGTGTTGTGCCTGCTTCAAATCCCCAAGCTACCACTACCTTACTTCCTGTAATTCCTGTTGCAGAGTCTATTATTCCTTCCCCCTCTGTAATAAGGCAAGGTAGAGGTCGAGGGCGTGGCCGAGGGCGAGGGCGAGGACGTGATGCTCAAAGTCGAGAAGAGACACCCCAACGGAGGCGAAGGAGGCAGGAGGCTGTAGCATCTATGGTGCCTGGTGCAGTAACTGGTCAGGATTCATCATTGCCCGAACCTCCACAGAAAAAAACTCGAGCATCTCTTGGGGAGGACACCACAAGAGGTGGGAGGGATCAAGACTCGACAAATGCAAGTCAGCATGCTGCTCAAGATGTTGCAGATGCTTCTGCAGAGAGAGTCCCTAAGGGTAGGCATCAGTCTTTATTAGAGTACATAATTGATTTAAATTTTCTGGTGCATGTGACATCCTATATATTTTAGAATTTGGACCGCTATCTAACTAAAAAAAAGTGAATCATATCATGACTGGCTTCAACCAATTGGGGAATCCTTTTGGTTTATCTATAAAAAACAGAGTAGACTTCGCACCTTGTTCAATCCAAAATATACATCACAAGCTTGAGTCTGAGGGGAAGGGAAATGGAAGGTGAGAGGGAAGAGGGCAACTGGGGGAGTTTCCTTATATGGGAAAGTATGACTAGAAATTTTCCCTTGAGTTGCTTCATATGTCCCTCTGGAAGTAGATATCTAATACTCTCCATTGTTTGGTACTATGAAAATAAGGCAGGGAGGAAGATTGATTTATGTTTTTATTTTCCTTAAATCTATTCCTGTAGAACTGCAGGATACTGTTCTATTTGATCTTGCCAGCTTTGATACTATGAGTAGAAACATCCCTTTATGTCCATTTTTTACACAGTTAAGCTTAGTCCCAGACAGCTCACATAGATGTTTTACAACCCTGAATCTGTACTTAAAATTACTCTCTAATTTGACAATCTTAATATTCACACATTCGAAAGTTTTTTGTTTGGAGTTTATTTAGCATGCATTGGATAGAAAAGAACTATTATATCTAAATTGTTTATAAAAATATCCTATTATCTGAACAAATTAATTGCTATTTAATTGTGAAACCTTTTAATCACCGGAAGCTGAATTAGGAAAAACTCTTGTGTCTGGTTGTGCAGTATAGATGAAATTCCAAAGCATCATAGTGGGATCCCTTTATTTTTTTAAATCCTATTCTGCATCACCATAAGGGTTCCAGGGATCAAATGTCCATACCTTTTTGCATTAAGGTGATAATTTTATCGAATTTTAATTTCTTGTGAAATGGGAAATTTCTACTGGAAAAGTGGAATGTCAAAATGGTAGAACTCCAATTTCATTCCAATTATTGTAATGTCTCTGATTCTGTACATTAAAGATTTAACTCAAGCACAGCTTTCCTTTTCAAAACTCTATAGATTTATCCAAGCACGCAATATTTTTCTTGTTCTTCTTCCTCTTCCACTTCTTTTTCTTCTTCTCTCTCTCTCTCTATATATATATATATATATGTATAACATTAGCTTTAGGATTTATCTGTTTTTAAGTGTGAGGATTCTATAAGTTTGTGTGATCAACAATTTGCCTAACTTCTCAAATATGTTTTCCACTTGCAATGCCTGTGCAATTTTCTGGTGGATCATAAACTGGGAATCTTTCCCATCGCTTGGAATTGCACATTCTTCTATGAGGTGATGGATAAAATTTTTGATATCGGACATGTGGCTGCAGGCTCTGCTATGGATACAGACATTGGTGTGGACAAGTTAGAGGATCCTCCTCAGGAACTAGAAACAGACAAAAAAGACAGTAAGGATCAGGCCAATGAAGATCTTGCATCCAAATCTAACTTCTGTGATAATTTACCATCAATTTCAACATCGGATCCAGCAGTCAGAGTATTGAGTTCTCCTGTTTCCAAGTCTGGGAATCAGTCTGCAAGAGAAATTGGAGAATCTAATGATAAGAAAGAACCTGATGGTAAGGATCCTTGTGAGGACAGTTCTCTTGTTTCAATCCCTGTGGTATGCGGAAGTGATAATAATTGGGGGACATCAGAAAGTTCTCAATCTTTGCTAGCAAACAACAGCATCTCTGTTCAAATGGAAAAAGAACAAGGCTTAAATGGTGCTACTGTTGAGGCAGCAGTAACATTTGGAACAATGACCCCTGCTGATGAGAGTGACAAGTTTGGATCTCTCTGTCAGAAGGAAGATGACAGAATAATTGAGCCTGCCCAAAGCCCTAATGTTGGTGGATTTCCATCTGATAATTTACCCAAAGGAGCCTCGATTGATGTTTCCCTGGATTCAGTTCTGGAGTTTTCTGAAAGTGAAAATACTCTGAGAGAACCTGAAGATTCCCAGTCTTTACTGGTATTGAGTAGCAACTCTGCATCAGCTCTTGCTTCAATGCCTTTGCCTGGTGAGAGTGGCAAGTGTGAGTCTCCTTGTGGAAAGGAGGGGGACAAAAATATTGAATCTTCTAAGAGCCCTGATCTGGATGGATCATCAGCACTTGTCAATTTATCTGAGGGTGTAACAAATGCTGTTTCTAAGATAATGAAAGGCACTGACCGCAAATCTGATGAAGTGCTTGCGAATGAACATGGAAACAACACTACTTCAGTTGAGGTACCTGTTTCCACTGCCGAGGTTGGTTTTCCATCTTTAGAGCCTGTTCGAGACATTTCCAACCGTTTTCATGAAAAGGAAAATTCAGGAGAGCAAGAGAGCAAAGATGTTGTTGGGGATAAGGATTTTGAATTGAAGGCTGAGGCAACTTTGACTAGAAACATTCCTGAAGAGTCTTTTCCAAATTCCTCAACTTCAGAAAACACAGAATTGGCTGTGGGTTTGGTTGTGCAGGAGAATGAGAATCTGGCTGCGAAAGATGATGTTGAGCAAATGGTAGAAAAAAAAGATGGTTCACACACTGCCTCGCTTGGTTCTGCTGCGAGTGAAAAGATTGCTGTAGACAAATTGGAAGATCATAAGAAACAAGACATGAAAGAGATAGAAAGTGAGAATTTGGCTGCGAAAGTTGATCTGGAGCAAATGACAGAAAGACACGATAGTTCTGTCTTTGCCTCACTGGGTTCTGCTGCAGGTGCAGAGTGTGCTGCAGACAAATTGGAGGATCCTCAGAAACAAGATGTAAAAGAGATTGAGATTGAGAATCTGGCTGCAAATCTAGAAATGATAGAAAGCAAAGATTGTTCTGTATCTGCCTCAGTTGGTTCTGCTGCAGGTGCAGAATTTGCTGCGGACAAATTGGAGCATCCTCAAAGCCAAGATACGAAAGAGATCGAATTTGAGAATCTGGCTGCAAAAGGTGATCTGAATCAAGTCATAGAAAGACAAGATTGTTCAGTCTCTGCCTCACTTGGTTCTGTTGTGGCTCCAGATGTTGCTCTGGACAAATTAGATGGTCCTCAGAAACAAGATACCAAAGAGATAGGAATTGAAGATGACGCAGTTGCTATGCCTGCGTCGAGAACCCCATTGTGTAGTAATCTCCCATCAAACTCAACTGTAGAGCTAGCAGCAGCATTGAGTTCCCCAGATCCCGAGTCTGGGAGCCAGTCTGCAAGAGAAAAACATCAGCAGAGCAATGAACCTGATAATAAGGTCCTTAATATGTATAGTTCTGTTTTTCCCATTGCTGATACCTCTGAAGCATCTTCCCATTCTTTATCAGTATTCGGCAGCAATGACGCTGAGATAACCACAGACCACGGATTGAACAGTGCTGTTCCTGAAGCTGCATCCCTTGTTGGGCCATTGCCTCCTGTTGAAGAGTCTGAATCTGCATCCGCAGGAAAGGATGGTCTGAAAATGGTTGAGTCTGCCAAAAGTCCTACTCTGGAAGAATCCATAGCACCAGATAATCTATTGGGTGGAGCTGCAAATCCCATTTCTGAGGTACCCAAGGAAAACTCTGGTAATGAAGCTGAGAAACTTCTTACCAGTGAACATGAAAAGGAAAATGTCTCTGTTGAAGTTTCCACTCCGAGTGCTGAGGTTGCATGTCCCACTCTGGAAGGCTCTACACCAGGTAATTTGTCTGATGGAGCTCCAAATACCATTTCTGAGTTACTTGGGAGCACATTTGAGAATGAATCTGGGAAATTACCTGCAGATGAACGTGCAAAGGAAAGTGCTCCTGTTGAAGTTTCCATTTCTGCTACTGAAGTTGCACGCCCTACTCCGGAAGACTCCTTGGCACCAGATAATTTGTCTGATGGAGCTCTGAATACCAACTCTGAGTTACTTGGGGACAGAATTGAGAATGATTCTAGGAAACTATCAACCGATGAACATGCGAAGGAAAACACCCCTTTGGATGTTCCCACTCCAACTACTGAAGCTGTGCACCCTGCTCTGGAAGCCTCCTTAGCACCAAATAATTTGTCTGATGCAGCAATGAATACCATTTCTGAGGCAATTGCAAACACATCTGGCGATGAACCTGAGAAGCCGCCGGTGGATGAACATGTGAAGGAAAATGTGCCGGTGGAGGTTTCAACTTCTGTGACTGAAGTTGAATGTCCTATTCTTGAAGATTCCCCAGGAGAAAATAATTTGTCTGATGGCACAGGGAATACCATTTCTGAGGTGGTCGGGGATACATCTGAGAATGAATCTGGGAAACTGCCCACTGATGAACAAGCACAAGAATATACTGCCATTGAGGTTTCCATTTTTACCGCTGAAGTTGCACAACCTACTACTGATGACTCTTCGGCACCAAATAATTTGTCAGATGGAGCAGCGAATACCATTTCTGAGGCACTTGGGAACACGTCTGGCAATGAATCTCGGAAACCACCTGCTGATGAACATGCAGAGGAAAATGCTGCTGTTTTGTCTCTCGTTCCTGCTACTGAAGCTGGACATGGCCCGGGTGAGTCCCATTTATGTGAAGAGGAAATTCCAGGAGAGCAAGAGTGCAATGGTACTGCCGCCAACGAGGATAAGGAGGATCTTGACTCAAAGCCTGAATCGACTGAGTGTCTAAGTTCATTGGAAGAGTCATCCAAGCCTGAGGAAGTATAATCTGAAACAACTGGAAGCCCAAAATCAAACGCATGGCTCTCTAGCATTTTGAGTATCCTAGAATGTTTGAACTGACGGCAGCTCTAGTTGTTAAAGCACGCAAGTGTAAAGGTGATTATTTGATATTGGTGGAAACGCACATCTTCAATGATTGAGCTTGATCATTTACCTTTTGGTAATATTATATTATAATTATGTGTGTGTGCTGAAAAATATATGATTATAGTTTCCTGTCAATTTTTTAAGAGTGAGGAATGCGTATTAATTTTCTTGATAGATATCGATTTCTTGATCATTATATTGTGAAATAGATTCAGTTTGAAATTTAAGTAATTTACTCTTATTTTTTTTAGGTGGGAGAAGTATCATATTAATTTTCTCGATAGATATTAAATTATTGATTATTACTATGTGAAACAAATTAAATTAACGAGTGATCGCTTGGTCTAATGTCATCACTCTATGTGAGACTTAAGATTGATCGCTTCATACAATGTTAATTATTATATGTGAAATTTAAGATATAAACCCTAATTGTGCATGCGTGGAAAGAAAAAAAAAAGGGAAAATATATGTTCGTAACTTAAAATTTTCGAAATTTTATTATGTTGACTGTTGAATGCACTTGTTCAAAAGTGAGAAGTCACAAAGAATAAACACTTTACTGAATTTCTTACAGGAATGTTTAAATTCAATTAAATCCAAAAAAAAATAAAAATTGATGAATCGATTTAAAAAATAAAAAATTGATCAAAATCAAAATTTTTTGGATTGAATTGAATTTGTTTTCTAAAAATCGATCAAATTCAAACCGAACTGAAATTTACATATTAATAATATAAAAAATATATATTTTAATTGTAAAATACACAAATAAATTAAAATAAAATAAACCTAGAAATTTTTTATTTTAAAAAATCAAATACATAGGAATAATTATTGTGAATTTAAAACTTTACATGTAAATGTTCTTACATAATTTAACTTAATTTTACAAGATTAGTGTTATACGATAGTTAAATGAAATTTACAAATCAATTAATTAAATTAATTTAATTATTAATAGTAATTTATTAAATATTTTAATTAAAAATTTAAATTATTCAATCTAAATCAATTTAAAATAAATTGAATTGAATTTACAATAAAATATCTAATAGATCCAAATCAATTCAATATACTTGTATAATAATGTAAATTGATTAGCTTTGTATTATAAAATCGATCCAAACCTAACAGAATACCCTTATTTCCCACGGCTTTCTGTTTCCCCATCGAATATTCCCTCCTATGGCCTCCGGATTCTCGTCGCGCTTCCTCCGTCAACTCCTGCGCCACGCACACCCCCTTCCCCGTCACCATTTCTCCACCACCAGCGCCGTATTCACCTCCAAATCTAACCCATTAGTAGCTCCATTCTTCTGTTCTCATCAGTTCCCCATTTTAAAAAATCCCCAACTGCCCCCTTTCAGCCTCCGCTTCGTATCGACCCTGACAATCCGTCCGACCCGCCTCAACAAGCCCGACATCGGTGCCCGCGCTCGGCAGCTACAAACCCGCCGCCTGTGGACTTACGCCCTCACCTTCAGCTGCATTGCCGGCTTCATTATCATCGTTCTCAACCAATTCCAAGATCAATTAGTCTTCTACATCACCCCCACCGACGCCCTCCAGAAGTACAACTCTATCCCTACGAAATCCAAGTTCCGCCTCGGCGGGCTGGTCCTCGAAAACAGCGTCGCCCGATTCCTTCATCCCCGGAAATCCAGTTCGTGATCACTGATCTGATCACGGATCTTTTAGTCCAATACGAGGGAAGTTTGCCAGATCTCTTTCGCGAGGGGCATTCCGCGGTGGTGGAGGGGTTTGTTAAACCTGTTGACGAGGAAGTTAAGAAGAAGGAGGTGGCCGTTTTGAGGAACAGTAGTAAAATGGCGGTAACCGAAAAGGCCAGGGGTTTGGAGTGTTATTTCGCGGCTACGGAGGTTTTGGCGAAGCATGATGAGAAGTATATGCCTGCTGAGGTGGCAACTGCGCTCGAAAAGAATAAGAAGTTTATTGAAAAGGAGGAGGAGGAGAAGAGGGAGCAAGCTTTAGTCAGTGCTAGTGCTGGGGGTAATGGTAATGGTAATGCTGGGGCAGTGAGGGTGTAATGGCTTGGTGTTCTTGACAATTCTTTCTAACTTATGGTATTGGTTATTTGCATTTACATTCATTTATACTTGAGAACAATTTGATTATAGTGGGTATAGTTTTGGGGTATGGGATGAGAACTGAGAAGAGAGAAGATCTCAGTTTAGGTGAGTTCATAATTGTTGTTGCAGCGAAATTTCAATGGAAGTACCATAGTTTTTGGATAATTTGTTTTGAGATTAATGCATAAATTTCACTTTTATGCCTCCTCTCCTTATAGAATGTTGTGCTCTTCGGTTTGTTTGAACTTATTGTGAATATTTTTCTGGTGATCCTGTTCTCTTATGTACAAATACTTATCTTTTGTGTTCTCTTTTAACGCCATTGAGGTGAGTAGCTGGATTTGGATCTGTTTGTTTCATAACCTATTGGCATTGTGGCAAGTTGCTGCCTTTTTAGGGCAGGCCTTCGCCTTCTTTGTCACAGTTCATATTCACCTGGTCGGCACTAGATTCTGGAATATTTTTCTTTGTTTTAGTGGTTGACTTGGTAGTGTAACTAGTGTTGAACAGAGTAGGGATGATGTTTAGGGGTATGAATACTATATCTATTGAAAGTTGGCTATGTGAGGAAACCTGCTTAAGTCGACTTGTGTCTGCATTACTACTTAAAACTTGGAATATTTCATTTAGGTTTGTCTTCGTGGAGGTTTAAAGGTGAGAGAGATTTATTGATGATGGATTCAAATTTATTATGAACCATGTTGATATTCACCTAAATTCTTTACTGACTTGCTGAGTGTATCATGATCCAGTCTACTGCATCTTACTTATCCTAGCATTTTATCTTATGGAACAATGATAGTTGTTGATATGCTAACCAGTAACTCCTTATGAACTCATGATTAAAATTAGTAGACATTGTTGTGTGTGTTGGCTGTACTGGGGGCCAATCAAGGGGTTGATTTTGGAGTTATGATATGAATCAGTGTGCAGCATTTTATTTACAAGTTTGGCTTCTTGGCGTCTAAGATCATATGGGATAAAGTAAATTAAAAAGGTTTGATCTTTGTAGTCAAGCTTATAGATAATAGACTGACCCTGGTAAAGTTGAATAAAAAAAAGAATAGTTGCACAGGAAACCAGATATTATTTGAACAACATTTTGTTGAATCGGGTAGTTCAATCGAGTTTTGGTTTAGTTCTTTGTAACTTACTAGCAAGACATTCACAAGATAGCTTTGTGGAGTTTCTGGGATGAAATATCCTACCATGCTGTCAAAACTAGTGCAGTCACTGTATAGCAAATGAAAATTCCAGAAAAGAAAGGAAGGGATAATGGCTCTCAACTTCTTGTCTCCAGAGTGTAGCAATTCTTTGACTCCATATTTGCTAAAGTTCACGATTTCTTGGTATAAAATTGCAGAGAAGTTTTTTTTCCTTTATGGAAAAAGAAATGGATAAGCAAATCAGGGCCTGAGTATATCAGGATATTGCAGTAATCTTAATCGCAGCATTTGATTGCTTGTGCTCGGTGTTTCAGATTTCAAGTCTTCCCAGATAAGACTCTGTTGCATGAAGATCCCTATGGCAAATTTTCAGTCCCGGTCAATGAAGTATAGTTTATCTGTTGGCACCTTTCCTTTCCATTGCTGGTTAGATATCATATTATGAGATTAGAGGTTTTTACTTGTCATTGCTCATTACAAGAAAATTGCATGTGGTGGTGTAAAAAAGTGTTACCTAAATAGTGTTGTAGTGTCAATTTTATATTTAATATCATTTTTTAAAAGTGCTACTTGTAGCAGTGTAATTAAATGTATAAATATCATTGATATACATTTATTGTGACAATAAAATGCAACAAAAAGTGTAGATAATACATTAAAATGTCATAGAAAATGTATTAAATAACATGTTAAAGTATCACCAAATATACTTTTAAATAACTTGCTAATATGCCATTAAAAACGCATGTAGTCACATGTTAGAAAGCCACTAAAATTCTTTAAATGACAAAGCAATGCGCTACAAAAAGTATAATAAATAACATGTTAAAATATCAAAAAAATAATTGTAAATGATATATTAACTTGCCACAAAAAATGCATATAATAATGTTAAAATGCAACAAAACATTTCTTTCGATGACATACTAACATGCCGTGAGAAATTAATTAACTAAATGCTAAATTAAATGCCACAAAAGATTATTTTGAACGACACGTTCTACATTAAGTATTTCATATATAAGACTCCAAGATGCCTCAGTTATTCTGTATAGCACTCAAACTTGAAACTATCTATTTGTGAAGATATAGATTTACTATCAAGTTGCCTATCAAATGTTAAATATATAGTCAAAAATATTAATTTATTTTTTTACTTTGAAAGTCTATCTTTTTTTTAATTATTTAATATATGCTCACTAACGCTGCAGAAAGCTGCGTGTAGAGAAAATGAGAGTTGTATGTAGTTCTAGGCTTGAGATCTGCAACCACAATACACGTTAAATTAGTTGAGGTGCCCCCAGCTAAGGCACTCTGACGCTCAAGTTAGTTTTGGTCGAGAGGAAATTTGAGCAGAATATAGAGAATGTAATTGTATGGCGTAAGTGGCATTACCTTGAGTGTGGTTGGGCCTAGAGTATTTATAACTTTCTGTGGGCGTGATTTTACCCAAGTACCCCTGCCAGGTGTACTAACCTTTTTCCATGCCAGGGGGTTGGGGGTCATTTCATGTCCAGATCCCGGTATTGTGCCAGGTGGCTAAATCTCATGCTTTCCCGGGTGACCGTTCCAACAGAGGCACGTTTCTGCCAAAGTTGTTGTTAGAGTTGTCAGAGTTGTTAGTAGCGGTTGCACCTGCTGCCACGTGTCATTAGAGCAGAGGGGCTTGACCTGTCAGATTAATATACCCGGTGGGGATTCAAGTGAATGCCAGAGGTCGATTCATGTCGACTGGACTCGAATGCTTGAACTTCTAGAGTGGTCCTAAGGTCGATACGGGTTGACCGCAGACCCTACCAAATAAGGCCGATACCGATCGACCAAACAAATATTATCGTTGGGCCTCGCGGGCTGTCTCGTTTGGTGTTGGGTCTATTGGGCCTATTGGACTATCCTATATCATGAGTCCCCCCAACTCCCGATCTTGATCGAGCCTGTCGACGAGAAAGGCAGGGAGTTAACATTCAATCATAGCGAGTACTATGCTCGATCGGAATTTTTGAATTCTCGACCTGAATTTTTAAACTTCTAACCCGAGTTTTTGAAATACCATCCAGGGTTTGAGGGGGTTTCTTTGCATTTAATATGGCTATCAGTGCACAGGATACGAAGCGTACTGGGGCAGGTTGTCATGATGGCAGTTACACGGATTCCCGCGCACGATTGCCTATAAATAGGGGGATAAGTTCCTTCATTCACACTT
>JACGDI010005216.1:344409-378817 GCA_014898725.1 Jacaranda copaia
ACGAGGTTTACTGGATGTATCTTCAAGTTTCCATGTGAAAAAGCATCCATCTGTGAGGATACCTCATACTTTCGAAGGAAAGAAAAAAGATATGGCTGGAGTCAAAGGAATAACTAATGAAAGTTCTGATATGCACATTTCTAGTATGATACTTGCAAAGTTTGTATCGTGATGATTTCTTCTCTTCATAATGAGCATATAGCTATCTATCTTCTGCACCATCTCTTTTATCTCTATTCATGAAGTTGAGTAGATGTGCTTTCGTGCATCCATCTTATTCCAAGGCATTGTCACATGACTGCTTGATACTATTTGCATTATGTACTTATTATGAATTGGATGTATTAAAGGCTCTGATACTATGTTCATCCTTTCAAAAGAACTCTTGGTTTTATGTATTAAGAGTGTTCAGATATGCCGTCCCTGGCCAGAACTTCAACATTCGTGGCAAAAATTGATGTTAGGCTATGTGTCTGTTTTATATTTCTAAGCTGAGTTCTTGATTTTAATTGGTTTACAGGGTGTTGCTGTTGCACTTCCTGTTTATTTTGCCACACAAAGGTACAAATTCTGCTTGTTAACATTTGATTAAGCGCAACAAGTATCATCTCAAAGGTTAAATTTTATTTTACTCCATGTAGTGCATGTTGAATTCAAAAGGCATTAGTAATTCAATGTAAATATCAAAGATTTTTGGTCTCCTTACGATCTATCATAATCATGCATTGGCAATTTGGGCTTCATCATCTTCAGACTTATACATGACAGAATAGGAAAAGTTGGTAAAACTAAGAAACCTGTGTTCCTCAATCTCAGTCCAGATTTAAAAAAAAAAAAGGGATGGGTATGGATACTTTTGGGGCAGAAGATTTATTGTTGGAAAGAGTTATCTGGGGTTGGTAGCTGAGTTCTAATTTTTGTCTGGACTTGATCTTTGAAGCCCTATTCAATGTATCTATGTTATGTCCCAATTTTTTCTCCAAATGAATATTACTGAAATGCCTTTTGGAATATTTTTGAGATAATTTGTGTTTTTCACATATTTGGTGTACTTGCATTTCATCTCAGCAAATGGAAAGCATTCAAGCTGGCTACCCTTTCTGGTTTTGCTGAGCCCCTTGGTGTGATTATTGTAGGTCTGACCCCTAAATTAAATCATAACTATATTTGTATTTATAACAAATAATGCAAACATTTGTGGGGTCATGTATATTTTGCTTTAAATGATTTTTGCAGCTTACATGTTTCCCAGCAGCGTAAGTCCTGAAATTCTGGAGGGCCTTCTAGGATCAGGTTTACTTCTTCCCTCTGGCTTGTTAGCTGACAAAAGAAGATGAGATTATATGATATGTGATGGTTTCTTTTATGCATTTGTGCTACTTCCAGTTGGTGGAGTGATGGCTTTTCTAACCTTGCATGAAATGCTACCTCTGGCATTTGATTATGCCGGACAAAAGCAAGCTGTAAAGGCTGTATTCTTTGGCATGGCTTTCATGTCTGCCAGGTAAATTTCCTCCAGCCGAAAGGAAGGGAATTTGGTGCAAATTTTATGGTTTTCAATTTGTGGTGTCTTTAGTGTTTTATCATCCGCCCTTATATTTTTCATAGAGCATAAACATATTATGGTGAGGAAAAGAGAGAGAGGGAGAGAGGGAAACTCATGAAGAGTGAGAAGCATCTGGTATTATTAGGTTTAGAGAAACAGTAGCTTGCAGTCTAATGGATGAAGAAAACCACAAGAATGTTTGTTGCCAATTTACTCTCACATGAATGGTTCTATCATTCTATGGGCGTAAAACTTGTTTTGGGTGCTAAATTTATAGAATTTAAAATCTTCTCTCTCTAGCATAATGGCTTATTAAAGTTAATAATGAATTGATTGGAGAGAACTACATTGTTTTGGAACAAGCATAATTTGTAAGGTTGAGATTTAATCAATGAAATATCAACGACAGAAAAATGATTACATGATAACAAATAAGGACAACTGATTAGCAGCATTGAAAGAGGACCGAGTGACTAGAGAAATTCTAGCCATTTCTAATTCATGCTCTCCTCCTTCATTAGCATTTTCTTAAACATTAACCTCTTCGGGCTGCATTTGTATTTGAAGACCCTGTAATTCCCTTGTGTACATCCAAGATTAGCTGAAAGAATTTGACTTCTTTGCTTGAGGTATGATGATATAGGAGCCTAATTAGCTGATCAACTGGTTATGACATATGAATTACATTTACAGCGTTTTTTCTATGTTCTGGTTGGGCTGATGGGCCACCGGCCGGTACCTCTATGACTTCCCCTGACCTACATGTTTCTGTTCTTTATGTTTGTTTTGCAGCCTATATTTTCTTGAGATCAGCTTGCCTGCAGAAATGAGCTTGTAGTCTTTGCACAGTTGATCATGTCAGACTTAACTTTATACGATGTTCTCTGATGTGTTCCCTCAAAAATGAAAATTTTAGTAGCTGCAACTACTGTTATTTTCTGCAAAATATCAACTGCAATGTATAGTGTTGATGGTGGGGGCTTGTTTCCTCCCCAAACATGGGGATGAGGATCTGACTCTTTCTTTGTCTCAAATTTATGACTCATTTTCTCTTTGAAATGTCCCAAAATTAAGTTTCATTTACTAAACTAGAAATTCTTTTTCCATAAAATATCTTACCTACGTAGTGACGCGGCACAATGAGCTCTCAACTAATATTTTTGTGGGCACCTCAAACATTTTCAAATCGCATCTAAAATATTGTAATCAATCAAACTAGAAACGTTGTACCTGCAACGGAGCATTTCAGCCCATTATTTTTGTGGCGCTCAACTTCTACTTTCTAAAATCTGATCTAAAAGTTCCTGTCGGTCAAGTTAGAAGTTAAAACCTTGACTAATTTGATTCTGAGAAATCCCTCGCGGGGAGGTTTTCCGGACTCGTAACATTCGGCTCAAAACAAGATAAGAAGAGGGTTAACAGTGTTGCCGTTGCAGGTCCGTCTCTTTCTGTTGAGCTGGCCCCTTTTTTCTTTCGATTCATTTTTTCTTATACAGCCCAGCGTACAAAATTGATATCAACAATTTTGAATCGCATCTGGTGTTGTGGATTATGTCGAGAGTGGAAGATTAATTCATCAACTGAAAAATTACTCATTATATTTGGGATTGAGGGAATATTTGTGCAGGAGTTGGTTTCTTAATATAAATAAAATCTATGTGCGAAGGTGTAAATTATCGAATTTCCCCGCAGCAAAAGTAAAGAAAGTGTTTAAAACTACAATGATAAACATTTACTGGGAAAGAGTAGTCCTCGTCAGAAAGGGGAAAGGCTCACACGGATAAATCTCCTTCAAAATGATGCTGTCCCTCAACTTTAATCTGAAAAGAAAGCAAACATCAATAACAATAACAATAACAATAACAACAAAAAAGTTGTATTTCGGGGGAGGACACCAATTAAATCACAAAAGCTTCCAACTAAGACTCCCCCCTCAGGTGGAGGATGGTTGGTTACATCGTACCTACATGTCTCCCACTCCATTCCTTTATATATATATATATATATGTCTAATAATAATATTTCCTGATTCCTATGTTTTTGTTTCCTTTTGCATGACCCATGATTCAATGAGATGGCTAATGAAATGGGATTACTGTCCATCAACCATGCATGCATATAATTTTCTCTTTTAAGTTGTTATTTTTGATGATTTAGATTATTTATTTCAATTTATATTTCGTCTTTAATTTTATTTTATGGATGCATCACATGCATTAAATGTTTTCATACAAAAATAATTAATTAAAAATTAGATACACTTGACATATATACATCAGGTTGAAATTTAAAATAAAATAAGGAATGAAATGGAGGGTTCAAAGTGAATTTTTGGTGGGTGTCGGACATGGAAATCCAAAATTTTCCAATCATATAATGTGTGCAACCATGCAAGACTTTCCCACTTTAAGGCTGATGTCATGCCACTCAATTAAGTATAATTTTAACTTAATGAAGTGCAAAATTATTAAAATATATAATGACATGATATTTTCATTTAAAAATTCGCAAGTTGATTGAATATATATTAAATAGACAACATAATTCAAATTTATTTAGGTATGTATTATGTGGATATCATAATTGACAATTCACTTGATTTATATGAAGTCTACAGCGTGAGAATTTTTTTTTTTTATATTTGAGACCCAAGTGTGGCCTTGGTTATGATCAAAGCATATTATGATTGAAGTGCCTATAATAATAAACTAAAAAGAAAAATATATTCAGTACGTCATATTAGAATCATATTATAATTGAAGCAAAAATATGATGATCCTAATTTATTTTTAAGATTTTAATAATATTTTTTTAATTCTAATCATTTAAATTACAAAATTATTATTACTAACATGTTTTAAGTTTCAAATTTTTTTTTTATCCAAACATTTCAGTATCTTATTCTAAAAATAAAATTGAACACATTATAAACTTTAAAAACATTTTAAAAAATACTGGAACTTATAATATCTTCTAATTAAGTTAAGTTAAACTTCCTCTTAGTGTCTATTCATGATACATTCTAGCTAGTATATATGTATGTATGCATGTATCATGTATGTATATACACATATATATATACATATGTATGTGCGTATTTGATGGACCATATTTATTATTATTAAGGACAGGGCATCCGCAGTCATTGATTCATAGTTTGTACAAATTCTGCGAATGTTTTAGTCTTAGTATTGTTAGACATGACATCTCATCTGTCCCACCTTTAAGTTTTGACTCATCATTCTCTATGCATACGTATCTCTCCCTGTCCCTCAAGTCATCAGTAGTCACAACTCATAACAACTGTTTGCAGAGATGATCCCTTCTGTTGTCGTCGCCCTAAGAATATTCTTTTACGGTTCTACCTTTTTCTAATTTGTGCATTCATTTCTTCATCAATTATCATTAATGTCTAAATATAATAAATTTTCATTAATTTCCTATTAATTCAATCTAATTAAACACAAATACTTTTTATAATCTGATACTCAGAAATTTGCAATACAAAATTGTTCTGTGAATACTGTCCTTGCATTGAATGGCACCCAACTTTAAATTCGTAGTCAATAAATTAATCCATATTTTTGGATTCATTTTCATTTTGATCTTCTATATATATATATATATTCAGAAAATTATTGCTGATTTGTTAATTTTAATTATAACTTGGAATATTTTTAAAAATGAGCGTAGGCGAGCTTTGAAAAATAAAATGAACAAAATAAGTAAATTTTTTAACTGAAAAAAAAATACATATTTTATCAGTATATTTTTCATATTTACTAGTTTACACCTTTAGAAAAACTATAGGATCAACCTAACATCATCTATATAATTTATGAAGTGTGATGATCTTAGTTGTGTCTTTTTGAGAATTAATCCCATTTTCGAAGATAATGGAAAAATAGATTTATTTTTTTTTTGTTTCCTTTCTTCGCTCTATTATTTTTTTCTTCCATTATTTATTTATTTCCTTTTATGATTTTATTTCATATTAATTTTTTTTCTTTATTTACTTTAAAATTTTAAATTAATACATTGAAAATATTAAAAAATATATAGTAAACATATAAATTTATTTATTTTTATATTATAAAAATTTTAACGTACGCACCAAATATGTTATGTTAAAATTGCTAGTATATTTTAAAAGCAATTTCTTCGATAAAAATTATGGGAATGCTCGGTGGGTTATAGGAGTCGTACCACGCATATGGGGCTCACAGTGAGCTTGTTATAATGGGCCCATATGATGGGCAGTTGTAGTAACGTGGGATTCATGGGTTTTGGGGGTCGGCCAAGAGTTATGATAGGAATGGCTCATAAAGATAATATGGAAACATTTAAAAATTGATATTTACCAATTATCAAGAAATTATTAATTTAACTAAAGAAAATAGTAGCATATATAATGATAAGAAAAATATCTTAATCTTTTTTAATTTGATGGTACTCCACATACTGCAAGCTGTACAACTACTCATTTTTGTTACTGGAACCAGAACATCTTTAATAAATATTTCGCTTTCTTACTTTCATATAGAAGAGAACAATTATTATAGTTGGAATTGTCATACATTTTAATCAAACATAGTACGTGCTGCATCTATAAATTAAAAGGTTTGTCTAGTAGTTCAATTACATCTAAGTTTGAAGCAGGTATACTCCACAGATCAGAAGAAAAAGCTTGGTTTTATTAGTATTTCAAAGTCCTGTGGTTTGAAAAGTCTTTTTCATGTTCGATCTGCTGGTAAAGTATACTAGTTACGAGATACCTTTTGTCAGATATTATTTATCAATCATCTTTTCTTACCTTCATTTCTTTTTATCTATGATATTATTAACTTAGATGTGAGATTTAAATATGTATATATATACACACACACATTTACATATGATTTTGTGTCATTCAAATTGATTTAATCTTAATTAGATCTATTTTTATCCACCAATTATTGGACATGCAGTTCATTTAACCTGGTTGGATTGTTGGGGTCTCGAACTTGAAATACAACACATGTTTAGGGGTCGTTGAGTCAACTTCAACAAAAAATTTTCAATGCTTAAATCAGCAAATGGACTAAAGATAGGAGTTAAGGTATACAAAAAATAAAAATACAAAAATAGGACAAAAAATCATTTGGCAAAAGTGGAACAAAATTAAGACCCATACAAAACTAGGGCCATAACTATAAACTAAAAAAAAAATGGACAAGGCTTGTCAAAAAATACAATTAGCGAAGGAATATGCTTGCATAGCACTTGCTGGTACAACTCGTGCCTTGTCGTGTCCCACTTATACTCTTGATAAAGGAAAAATATATGAAAAAGGATATTAAGTAAGACCATTTTTATGAAAAAGACTAGAATTAAGGAGCAATAAGAAAGATAACCAATTTTAAAGAACAAAACATTGAGGAACGTCAAAAAAAAAAAAAACCATTGAGGAACGTAAAAAAAGATAACTACATAAAATTGAAATAAGGAGCAACAAAAAATAGAACAACATTGAGGAAATGCAACATTAAGGAGCAACAAAATGTTGGTATTAGATTAAAATTTACGATATTGAATACAACAAAATTCTATCAGTTCATCCAAAACTATTAATTATACAAAACAAAAGAAAATTGATGAGTTTGCATCAAGTAAAATTGACGATGCTGCTCCTTATTTTAGTTTTATATGGTTAGATATCTTTTTTGTTGCTCCTTCATGTTCTACTCTTTAAGTTTGGTCATCTCTTTTGCTGCTCCTAATTAAGTAATTCGAGTCATCTTTCGCAAAAATGATCTTACTATGATCCTATTTTTGTAATTTTTTCTTATCAACATATATGTGGTACATGATAAAACATGAAATTATGCTAATTTAACGCCACACAAGTATATGCTAATGATGGCTATTCTTTCCAATGACCCTTATCCTTTTTTTTTCTAGATTTTTTATAGTTATGATTTGTGGTCCTAATTTTGCACGGATTTTAATTCCGAGTCTCTTTGGCAAAATGAAATTAATTATAGTCTTAGTTTTGTAACTTTTTCATAAAAAAAATAGCCAAAAAATAAAAAGAAACAAATGAACCTAAATTAACAAGGTGATAATGGGGTAACTATAGTGATTGGCTAACATGGCGTTATCATATCATGTCTTGATGGTCGATAGAATGGTGCCATGTGTGGATGTTGAATGACTAAGAGGTCATTTAATTTTATTTTCTAGAGGCATTTTCATTTTTTAGTGAAATAAAATAGTGAAAAATTAGTTATAAATGTGATTTTGAAAATAAAATATTATTTGGATGTCTTATTTAAAATATAATAATTATGTAGGGTTGAAAATAAGTTGTATTTGGATATTATTGTATTTTTGTATTAAAAGTCATACAAATGATAATGAGAGAAAATAAAGTGTAAAAATGAAGAGAGAGAGAGAGAGAGAGAGAGAGAGAGTATTTGAGCAAATGTGTAGATAATAAAAATATTTGTGAAAATATGAAAAAAAGTTGATGCCTTTCTATTTATATTTTCAGAAAAAAATGAAAAAGGATTTCAAAAACAAAACTAAACAAACACTAAGATCATGGGTCATACTTCGGGTCAGGTTTCACCCATGATAAAAGATGTGGATTGTTGGGTTGTATGAATATTTTTGATGATATTTTTAAGGATAAAATGGTAATTTTAATTTAAGCTACACAATATACACACACACTATTTATAACACTTCATGGCATTTATAACTAACTTGGTGTTGTTAAATGAATTAACCTAATTCTAAAAAATAACAAGTTAATTTTATTCACTTTTCTCTCATCTCTAATGGTGGTTTTTTCTCTCTTTCTCTTCAATTTGCACTTTTCTCTTTTGATCTTCAATTATTACAATTTATATACATCATGACCTTTTCTTGTGTACACTAAAAATTTTAAAAAATACATTGAAATGGTTAAAAAACCTTTAGTATCATCTAAAAAAGTAAATAATTATTTTTGTGTAGTAGTACTATATAAAAATTTAAGCAACATAGAGTGTGACAAATTTGCTAATATATATTAAGGAAGTCTTACTATTAAGTTATAAGGTTGAGTCACATAGGACATTTGCATACCTTAATATTATTATGAATGATTACTTATTTATATGTAATAGGTTAGAAATTTAGATAGACTAAATGATATGTGTATTAAATTGTTACCCTAGGAAAAGTAAACCAATACATATTGCGAGTTTTATATCAATATTACAGCATGACTTTAGAGCTAGGAAGAATTAATAATGGCAGACCTTGATAACATATAGAATTATAGATACATATCATTGTATCGTCGATTACTTAATAAATTAATATATTGTTACTTTTGTTTGGCGCACATATATTTTTTCCTTTTAACTATTAAAAGCTGCCATTAATTATTATCCCTTTTGAATGATCTTAAAGTGAGCGAATAATATCGCATAATTAAAATAAAGGGCTTTCAAATAATAATTTTGGGCAATAGTTTTGGTGTATAATACCATTTTGTTTAAAATAGTTTTAATTTTGGGCTTTCATCTTATTTCTTCATGAAAAGACAAATACCATTTTGTTTAAAATATTTCATAGCATTTATCTGTAATGAAAAAAAAAAAAAAGTAAATGGGGTAACTAAATTTGAAACAACGTAAAGAAATGAAAGAGATATAGATCCGTATATTAATTCATTAATGATCACTTACCAGACGAACAACTCATGTGAACTCTAGAAATTCAAGCAGAATACCTTTTCTTTTGGTGGGAAAAATGAAACCTTTAAAACTTTTCTTTCCCATTACAATTATAGGGTTGAAATACCGAGAACAAGAATTAGAATTAAAAATCTGTATGAGGAGATATTAAATTTTAATAAAACGAAAAAATAATTTTACTGTTCTTAAGAAGATAAAATTTTCTACAAGAAAAAAAATTATTGACAAAATAATAAGTGGCAATCCAAAATTTGTTACTAATTATTTATATATTAAGTGATAAAAAATTTTATTTTGTTACAACAAAAATTTAACAAGCTTAATTAACAGTGACAAAGATTGAGTTTAAATTGTTGACAGCGTTGATAATTAGTGACATATATACATTTGTAGTGATAATTAAATGATAATGAAAATTTTATCACAAAAACATCACTAAATTATTGCTATACATGTGCTAGTAGCCTTGATAAGTATTAAACTACTAGTATTTGTCATCGTTAAACTATATTATTACAAAATAAAAATTATTATTATTTAAAAAGTATTATTAGTGACATTCAATGTCAGTGCTATTACATTAATTCAGTTAATATATGTCTTTAATGACAAGTTTTACACTATCATTTACCTTTTCAAAACTAGTATTATTTTTAGATGATTTTAAATTTTAATAAGAAATATATATAAACATAACCTTCCATAAATTTGAGAGATTACTCCAACTACAGTGTCCTCGTTTCAACTATGTCTGCTCCCAAAGTATACACATTAAATTTTCAAACAAATACCTTATTCAAAATTTGAACCATTAATTCAATCCCTTGCATCTACATATCAATCCATTGCTCAAGGGATTAGAAAACAATATGATTATGCAATCAAACCCTAAAATCTCAGTCCATCCTTCTCAAGCTACCTGCAGAAACCAATACCACCACCCCATCCCCCACCCCTATAATAATAGTAATTGAAAAAAAAAAGCATAGCTCGCTGAAATAGAAACCAACTTCCAACTGAAAACTAAAACAGGCTTACAGAGAGATTAACAGAGAGAGAAATGGATCTTTTTATAAAGTGCAACATTAATTAACTTTACTAAGTAGTACTTAACCAAAGGAGCATATATAAGAAAGGAAAATAAGCAAGAAAATGGTTCCTCTCTCACTAATTTCCCTCTCCTAGCTAGCTAGCTAGTTACTCCTGATCAAAAACATTTTAGTTTTAGACCACCACAAATGTATATATCCCAAGCCAAAAACTGACTGACTACTACTGAGATGACTCATTATCTTGCTCAATCTCAGAGGCTGGTTCATCCTCCTCCTGGTCAAAGCAATCAATCCCATAAGCCGAATGGCCATTCCCAAAGGCCTTGATATGGTCCTTTAGAGATCTTTTGTGTTTGAAATCAGAGCCACAAATGCAGTACCAGAGTTTCCCACAGTTCTTCTCATGAGTCCTCCAGTCACCCCTCACAGCAAAAGCCTTCCCACATTTCCTGCACATAAATGGCTTGATCCCATGCTTTCTTTTGTAGTGGGTTTGAAGGGTTCTGAAATCTTTGAGGGGCTTGGCTCTTGGGTGGTCTATATTGTTCCTGCACCCGGGTGAGCAGCAATAGCAAGGGAGCCTCAGCATGGCTGTGGGCTGTGTGCCCCTCAAAGATTCCGGTCCTTTTCTGTACTGAGATCCATGCCCCCACATATGCATCTGTAGCCACACAAAAAGGGCCAGTTTCAAGATAATTAAAACTGATTCTACATTGTTAAGATGTTTAAAACCTCTTTTAGAAAAGTTATAATCAATTTGCAGATACATTATATCAGCTCATGGGCTTCTTGTACCTTTAATTTTATGGTGGGGGCTGGGGGGATACACGCATAATGGGTTGATTATTAACTACTAAAACAACCAAAGTTGATGATAATGATTTTAGATGGATCTAGATATAAGAATTTGTAAAATTTTCAAGAAAGAGTAAAATTGGAAGGTCTTAGTGGATAGAAACATTTCAAAGAAAAACAGTGTTCTCAGCTTCAGAGTGTTTGATTTTACTAAGAGGGCAAGATACCATGTCTGTGTGGACAGGGGGTTATATCTTCATGTTAACATCAGTGTAAAGTCTTTTTGAATCTTGATGATGGTGCAGAAAGCAACAACAGTATTGTGGGATTTTTTAAGGGGTTTCTGTTGTATTAAGGTTGAGTGTGCAGATTGAGAACCTTTTCTTTTCCCTGATCATTGATGAAAAAAATCTGCTCCCAGAGAGAAACAGGGAAAATGTTTCAGTTTTTGACACACCTGCCAATGTGTATAATACAAACTTCAAGGACAAAAAGCATAATGGCTGTGTTGTTCAATCAAATAAAAAGAGGGGTGACTGACCAGGTTCTTTCAGTTGGACCAGGAAGATTTATGCAGATCCCCAAAACCCCTCATCCCCCCAATTCATGCATAATATTAATAATAAAGAGAAAAAGATGGTGAAGAAATTTAAAAATTACACTTATTAAAGGAAGAAAAGCTTAAACCCTAAGGACCCCATACAATCATTCATCCTATCAATCCAGCAAACAATATAAAAAGTGAAAGGCTGAATTACACTAGAAAAGAAGTGTTGCAAACAAAGAGAGG
Source organism: Jacaranda copaia (assembly GCA_014898725.1). NCBI lineage: Eukaryota > Viridiplantae > Streptophyta > Magnoliopsida > Lamiales > Bignoniaceae > Jacaranda > Jacaranda copaia. The sequence goes on from JACGDI010005216.1 coordinate 356,320, forward strand.
AATGGGTTTTTCTCTTTTTCTGAAAAATCAAAAGGACACACACACACTCACACAAAGAAAAAAAGAAAGAAAGAAGAAACATAAAGAGAAAGTAGTAGAGGTGAAATTGGGAAAAAGATAGAGCTTTTCTATATATCATATGGGCAAGCTAGCTTTCCTGTTGCAAACACAAACATACCTGCATGTTATTGTATCTGTTGAAAGTCTTGAAGCAAAGAGGGCAAGAAAACTGAGTAGGACCAATCAAAATCTGGGCTGGGGTTGGTATCCAATACTGCCCTTTGTTGAGTGGGCTTGTGGGGTATCCACTGTTAGCAACAGTGACTTCTTCTTTATTACTGTTATTTCCAGTATCCGTAGAGGAGGAGATCCTCGAGGTTAGATCAGAATCAGTAAAATTGCAAGCTGGACTAGAGAGCCCTAAATTCAGAGTTATTCCCACAGTTTCTTCTTCTTCTTCTTCCTCCTCCTCCTCCTCATTGATAATTTTCATCATGTTCTTGTCCATCTCCATAGCAATAGAAGATGAATTTTCTTGATCCTCTGAAGGTCTTGTGGGGCTCAAACTGAAGAGTGGGAGAGCCTCTTTCAGTGGGGGGGAAGGAGGTGAAGGCTCATACTGTGTGTAAAACAAAGAATTCCTGTTGACAGTACTTGTGGAGTAAAAGTTGAAGCAGTAGGGATAGTTAGATGGTGTGGAAGAAGAAGAAGTTGAAGGGTTGAAGTACTGGTGGTTAATACGGTTGAGATTGAACCATCCACATCCATTATTGAAGTAATTGTAGTTGGGATCAGCCATGAAGAGGGGCTGTGCTGGCTAGGAACTAAAGAAGAAGCAATTAGCTCAAAGCAAGAAGAGATTGCACAGAGAGAATGATCAGAAAACATAAATACCAGATGACCCAAAAAGTTGAAAAGGTAACGACTGAACAAACCCACCAAAATATAAACTAGCTAGGGGTAGTTATAAAAAAAAAGATTTTGAAAGCAGATTATTACAACGGGGGATAATAAAGTAAAACCCAACCGAATAGAGAAAAGCAGAGACATGATATCACTTGTGTAATGTGACTTAACAAGAGAGAAAAATATGCTCTAGAGAGAGAAAGAGAGAATAGAAAAACAAACAAGAATGGTGGGATTTGCGCGCTAGAAAGAGAGAGATATCTTACATACATACTAGTCTTGGGACTTTGAAAGAACAAGAAGCCCCTTTTGAACAGTGGCAAAAGTAGGACTAAATGAAACTTTACTTCACCTAATAAATTTTATACTCCAAGATTTTTATAATTTGTATCAGTCACAAGAGTCCAAGACACGGGCAGGAAAATAGGGTTGGCTGTTGTCTCTCTAGATCTCCCATTCCTCCACCACTTCAAGTAACAATATTTACAAAATCAGACAGAGAGAGAGAGATGATAGATACAGATAGATACAACAGACCATTTTGTGTTAATTTCTTGGGAAACAAATAGTAAGAGTGGATGCCGGCAATTGCATAGATAGATGAGCAGTGGTCGGGTTGGCACTGTCCCTCTCCTTACAATTCACTGTTCACATTTCACGACTCGTTTCTATTACATGTACATCAAACTTACTGTTCAATCGTCACCCTCCTCCCCCACACTCTCTTTCACACACAACACACACTCAATCCTCACACAGCAAACACACACACACACACATATATATATAAATGTATGTATGTCTATTTGTGTGTAGTGGCTGTGGGTATCTGTATGTGCGCATGTGTGGGTGGCTTGGCTAGCTCCTGCTGTACAAGGAGAAACAAATGAGGGTGCTGCCCAGGCCCCATTTTTAACTCCCATATGGAAGTGTAGTAACCATCATGCAGTTGCATGCATTCCCTTTCCTTTTCTTTCTACCACTACTTCAAGTACGCATATACCCATAATGTCATGACTCACGTAGAAATGGAATAAATTTATTGCAGGAACAATTACATAAACATTTGGTTTTGAGTTGATTTTTTATGTTTTTATAATGTCAATGGTGTTAAAAAAAATGTTAATTTTTTTCATGAGACGATTATTTGTCCTTTGGTAGAGAAAGCCAAATTTTTCTTGAGGTTTATCTAGAGTAACAGTGAGCTTTCCCTAAATTTTATCACATTCTTTCGATTACATACATTTAGATTTTTCGATTCACAATTAGTCACTGCCGCTGTGGTTAATCACAGGTTAAATAATTATAAGTATTCCATACATTTAGAGAAACTTTAATAACTATAAATGAAGCAAGTCAAGTGATTAATTAATTAAATGACATTATTCTCGTATTTATACTCATGTTCAAATCATAATAAATTTTAAATACAAATATCCATGCATGAGAAAATAAGAAAATAAACCAAGCTGAATGTGCAGAGTTCAAATATAGGTTCAATATAGATCTAGATATAAATTTGGGTAATTCTTTCTTCTCCTTATCTCATAGACATCCATGCGCTTTATCAAGTTTTAAAATTCAACTTCTATAAGTTAGGTTCTTGGGCGTGTATAATTAAGTGGTTGATTAATTGTTCATGTTAGGTTCTGATGCTTGCCCTTTAATTTTAAAAAATAATAAAAAGAAGTATTACAAAATAAAATGTAAGATACATATATATATAAAATAAATAACGATTTTGACTCTAATTGTAGTCCCTCACTTAATGAGCTCTCTTGCGATCAGATGCTTATTCAATCATCTTTTCTGATTTACTTCTTTCTATAAAATAAATTCTCTTTTCCCTTCAAGATTGTTTCTCATTTGAGCCAAATTCTCATTGATACCAATCAATGCGAGAAATCCTTCCTTGCTTGAATGTAATGCAAGAAGGCATCAATTGAAAGCTATAAGGCCCCTACACTAAGGGATGGAATTCATAGTCGCGCTCTATGTGATTTATACACAGACAGATAGAATAATTGAAGTACTGTACAGGAATGAATTACTGCCAAAGTTTTAAATGCGTTAAAAGTGGAAATTACTTTGAATGAAATGATTCGAAATAAAGGAGCGCCCATGTATATAGCAAGCAGACGGGCTGATTTCATAATTTTAATTACTGTAATATAGGATGTGCTTATCAATTTAAAAAATTTAATTATAAGTTATACCATTAAATATTAACAGAAGTTACCATTAATTGGGCAAATCTTAGAGGAATATAGATCGAAAATAAAAAATGCAAGTGCTGTTTTTGTAAATTTGAACAAACATCAAGGGATTTAAAACATGTCATTTTCTCAAAATAATATCATTGATAAGACGATAACATAACATTTAGTAGTACATACAGATTGTTTTTAAGATGACAACAAATGTTAGATAAGGTGGATATAATTTTAAAGGCCTTAGAAAGCCTCCTTTTATTAAGTTTGAACTTGAAAAGAGTAATTTAGTTTGAAAAACTGTCATCTAATTCCTGTACAAATTGAAGCGAGAGCAATTTTGAACTTTTTTCTTATTAAATGACTAGTCAATTGGCCTAATGACAATGTCTTGTTGCCTTGACACACACACACACACACACATATATATATATATATATATGTGAGGCTGGAGGTTTAAATTACAATGAACCATTCATATGTGTGTGTGTAGATTAAAAAAAAAAAAGAACTTTGCCTATTTTTTATTGTGATATTATTTTTTTAATTCATCAAAAACCCTAATGCTTGAATTATTATGCAGTAATTACAAGCACAGTTGTGTCCATGCATGGTTAGTGAGAAGCTAAAGGCTCATTACACAACTTCAAATTAACTAAGTAGCGTGCATGGTTAATCACTAAATACTTGGCACCATTGTTTTTATTATAATTTATAAATTTATATTCATAGATTTTGTTGGCCCCTAGCTATTGTTACTTGTTAGTACCTAGATCCTTCTCCTCCCAAATCTCCCTTGATACATATATCCAGAGGAAATAGACTTTGTATGAATTGAAAACTTTCACCCAAAGTGGGCTCCACATGCATTATGCACACACACACACACAAAGATGCCTATTAATTTCATTTTGTTGTGAATACAAAGAGAAAAGGGATTTAACAGGCAAAGGGATGGGGACAAGATGGATGTCTGGCACTCTTTTGTGAATCTGAAACCAAAAGGAAATAAGTGGAGGCCTGGAAATTAGGCTTTATTAAGAATGTTATATATGAAGCTGATGATGGTCACCTGCACACACATATATATAGATAGATAGATAGATAGATCTTCAAGGCAGTGAGAGAAAGAGTTCTCTCGGACCAAATTTGCCTGCAGAAGAGTGAGAGAGAGGGAGATATATATATATATATAGATATAGATATCAATATATATTACATCATTTTTCTTCAATGCCAAACAGTGTTGATCAACAACAGTTGTTAAGTACTGTTCATTATTGATGATCCTCAGGTGGTGGTACAACAAGCACCTACACAACATGTGGTTAACCAGGGTACTTGCCCATAATAAATGATGATCCCTGCAGAAAATACTAGTCATTTGTACTATTCTTTCTAGTGTGTAACATGGGATCTAACAGCAACTTAAAAACTCACCTAAACCTACACAGGCATTAATTTAGGCTTCATTTAATATAAATAATCCTTTCATTCTTTATTTTACTGCAACTGCTAAAGACAAAGTTTGTTGATACTGATTCTTAGATTCCAATGTTCCCTCTTCTCCAGAGTTTGAAAAGTTACTTATAGACATTTTACGCTCGATTATTTTCAATAATGCCCATATCCTAGTTGGTAGGACAGAGTTAGGCAACACATACTCTCTGTATTCCTAATTCATGTTTTTCAATTGGTAAATAATACAGAGTTAGCCAACATTTATTTATTCTTCAACTCACCTAATAAATTAGTGATAAAATAGTAAGTAATCATAATATAAAACTTGTCGCTAGTTATATATATTAAGAAATAAAAGACTTTTTATAAATTAATTACACATTTATAGTGACAACTTAGAGATGTCATTAGATTGTTACTGCACATTTGTCATTAGCTGTTAATAATAACGAATTAAACATTTTGCCACTATTGAATACTCATTGTGAGAAAATACAAATCACTATCACTAATTAAAAGATATTATAGCCGATAAGATAAAAATTACTATCATTTGATACTTCATTTTCTCGAAGACATATGGAGGATCAGAATTGTTTTTAATTTTCTTGTTTATGTCTGCACATGAAAAATAGAGACACAAAGTGGAAAACCACTTGGATTGAAAATGTTGAATGGAAGTTGGTATTTCCCAATGGAAATGTCTTGTGGACAAAATGAGCTGTAGCTTGAAACAATATCTCATCAAATCCAACAGTAGAAACAATCTACCAATACTGTGATCGATCGAAGGATTCAGAAACTGACAATGAGTTCAAAGCCCAAATGCAAACGCCATCTGGACTGAGTTTTTGACTTTTTTTACATTGTCATATCCATATTGTCCTATCATTTCTTGTTGTTGGTGAGCGTAAAATAACAGCTATTTATGAGAACATCTCGTTGTTGAAAAAATTAGTAATATTAATATACATACTGTGGAAGAAAATAAAATTGGACGATCTTTTTATATCTTGCATTTTAGTACCGGCTAGCTATGGTAAAATACTGTTAATTTCACATGAAATTTGGTTACAGGCAGACAAAATTTAATCATGGAATGTAACATTTAGTGGTTGTTTGGATATGTTTGCATGATATATTTTCAATTTTCAGTATTTTCAAAGTTAAAAAAAGTGTTAACTGATTTCGTGTAAAAATAAAAATATATTTGAATAATATATGTGACAATATAGAGTAGAATAAGTATGGGATTGCAAATTTATTTAATTTATAATTTGTATGCATGAAAAGATATGTATATTTTAATATTGTAATTATAATTTATGAATATTTTATATCAAATTTAATTATTTTTCATGGATATAATATATGATAGTAGGGTAGGTTTGAAAATAAAAATGAATAGTATTTTTAATAAAACGAATTAAAATACATATATTTTCAATGGTGAAAATGTAAAAATTGAAAGAAACTTTTAGAAAAGCAATTCAAAAGGGCTCTTCCTCTCCCAAACAATGAAATGTAGAACTTACCCTCATAGTATAATGTGGCTTTTCATTAATTTCCTTCCTACTTTTTTCTTCTATTTTTTCTTCTTTTGTTTTTTTTTTTTGTATTTTTCCTTTTTAATTTTTCCATCATTTTTCTTTTTATTTTTCTAAACCCTAAATCCTTCGCAAAAGATGTACTACTATTTTTGCCATTATATTTTTTCCGCTTGAGTTGACGGAGACTGGGCTGTGGTGGCCGAGTAGTGGAATTATTTTGTGACTTTTTTTATAAACAAATTAATTTGCGTAGTTTTACCCCCCAAAAAAATTCAAATTGACTTTTGTAAAATAAAGTCGAATATACAGTTTCAAAAAATTTCTAACATTTTGTAAGTTGTTTTTCTCTAAAATTTAAATAAATGAAAAAAAATATTAAAACAAAAATTCTTACGACAAAAATAATTTCAATGGAAAGTGACAATTGCCTCAATTATTTTATTTTTTAGATATATAGTTCACAAATTATAACTAAAAGCATAATGCAGATTTAAATTACGTACAAAAACACCTCAACGGGAGCCGTCGCTTAATGAACATGCATGTTGATGGGTAAAAGAGGGAAAATTGAAAAGGAACAAAAAAAAAGAAAGAAAGAAAAAAACAAAAAGCAAAAAGCAAAAAAAAATGAAAATTAATAGTTTAGACTATTCAGGAAAAATTCCCTTGTTATTGAGGGGATAAATATTTTTATGTTTGTGGTGAATACCATATTATTTAGGGGGTTAAATTTTTATTTAACCATAGTTAAGGGGCAAAATGTATTCTCCCCCTCCCTTCAATTCAAATCATTTGGCAAAGAAAGGGCAATGTATCTATTGGGCAACGACTAATTTGTACTTCATCTATTATTTAAAGCCACTGAATGGAGAGTAATTAAGCGTTCATTTTTCTAGCGTTTGCAGCACAATCATTAATTTCGTGCGATACCTTTTCCATGAGACCAACAACGTGCAAAATTCATAAATGCGACATAGTGAGACCGAGACATGACTTGTGCCGTCGCGTCCTTGGTGTAGTCCAACACATGGGAAATTCTAGTTCAAATCGGTTCTGATTGAATCAAATTGAGAGAGTTTCGGTGAGTTTATAAATTTTTTAAAAATATTATAAATTGAGGTAAATTTTCCTTTTTTTTTTTGAAAAAAAGATCTTATATATTTATAAATAAGATATTAAAGCCTTAACCAATTTTTTTAGAGAATGTAAGGAATTTGTAATTTATAAGGTATTTGGCTAAGTGTAATTAAAAGATGTTATAAATTACTGTCTTATTTTAGAAACTTATAAAATACTAGATTTTATTTTAAAAATAAAATTTTAAAGTGTTTGAATATTAAAATAATATCGTAGAACTTATAAAATATTAAAAATGACAAGTTTGCAATTAATATAATTAAAGTGAAAGAAACTTAATAAAATTTTAACAATAAATTAGAAACTCTTTATTTTTTAAAAAAGAATATAAGGCCCCAATATTTTTAGTTATTTATTTATTGAATTTGTAAGCTCTTTTTTAAATTATAATATTACCAAATACTTTATGATATTTTATAAATTCTCAAATTATCTCATAAGATATTTTTAAGAGCTTATAAACTTACCCAAAACACCTTCTTGTTTTTACAATCTTAAGATGCTCCTTTAATTTTAATATGCTAATTACAAAATCACCACAACTTAAATTTCATAAGATCCAAGTTCTTATTTTATCCAAATATTACATGAGCTTGTTTGGTACAATATTTTTATAAGCTTTAAAATATATGTAGAAGTTTATAAAATATAATAAGCTTACGTAAACATCCTCTTAATCACATGACAACTTAATCGTCTATACTATCTAACTATATCTATATATACAATCTATAATTCATAAAGAATGAGAGAGCCATAACAACTAAATTGATTTGTATTGAAATGAGCTGGTATATAAAATTGTCTGCATTCCAAAGATAATGACAAACATTTTTTTTCCCATTTCCTCAATGGCACCATTTTCCCAATTATAACTCTTTCCTTTGACTTATTCTAAATATCGAAACAAATACATTGATTATTAACAAAACACAATTGTATAGAAAAGTAAAGAAATTGTTTTATTTTATTTACAATATAAAAATTTTATAGTTCTAGCGCAGAGTGCCAAAATAACTAATACTTCTTTTTTTCAAAATTATTAATACTCAATTATCATGTGATTGATGATAAAAACAATTTAATAATAGTTATGAATTACAAAATAAGCATAATAACCCTTGTCATACGACTAATTGGATCTAATCATAACAATTCTATATGTCTTACACATACTATTATTTAGTATCACTTTTGGACCAAATTGAAATCAATATAAAAAAGTACGAGTAATCAGAAAAGAAATACATACATAGATTGATCTACTATATATTTATATAAAGTTCTCAACAATTACATATATCTATACTTAAAGAAATACTTATCGTGCATTATTAAGTACTAGATAAAAATGTAAAACACAGCAATATTCCAAATCACCATCACTATCATTATATGAACCCAATTCGATCATCTGGCTTCTTCATGGAGAGTCTTTTTTTCATTTGAAGAGATGCCATTAGTTTTTATTTTTTTGAGGGTTTTTATGAGTGGCAGTAGGGTATAAAGCCATGAATGATGAGTGATGAATAGAGTTCACCTACCGCAGCTACAGTTAGGAACTTATCCCGTTACATTTAATTAAAGGCAGGATTTAGGCAGAGTTGGAAGACAGCCTTAAATTAATCAAGCAGAGACTCATGGTCATGGGGATTGAGGCCAAAACTGTTGCTATTCATTTGTAGATTTTCATACTGCGCACATTCTCAATGCTTGGAATTAAAAACCGCATTCATTCGGTGGGAGACATTTATTGCAAATTTTCTTTGCATGTTGGTCTTGGTCTTATTAAGACAAAACAATTGAAATGAGTGACTATCTATGCATGTATATTGCCAATACTCATGTCAGTTAATGTGCGTGTCTATATATATCTATATATATATATTCATCTATATATACCTACGTAGTAACTAGTACGTACACACACACACACACAAATATTATATTATAAAGTTTGATGAGGAAATTGCAACAATGCCCTTGGACATTCGAAATATTATGTTTCCAGTTTCCCATGCCTTTCTTAATCGGGTTGATTTGATTTGATTCGATCTGATGCGATTTTTGTGTTGAGTGATTCACATTTCACAATATATAATGGATACTTGAATATAGATAATTTGGATCAAGTCAGTTAAGCTTTGCCAATTAGTAGCAATTATACCTATAAGGCTGTATTAATTCTCAATATACTCATTTACTACTATGTAATAACATATATACATATATATATATGTATGTATCTACTGCATTTATTCTTCTTCTGGATTTTGCTTCCTTACGTCAGATATTGACTTCACGGTTGAAGTTTTCATTTGAATATTCATGCGATTCCAAAAAACAAGTTCCAATTGTCTAAACATGAACTTAGATCTCAACTTAATCCATGTGAATTCTTATCAAAGTTTAATCAAGAATGCCGTACATCAATATCGTATTATCAAGTCTAATTTTCGAATAATTATAAATTCATCTAAAAATTAAATACACTTTGCACTCCCTAAACTATTGTAGAAGTAATCAATACCCACCTGAGCTATTAAATATAACATAAAATCCCCTTAATTTTAATGACAGTTATGTTTTTCCATTAGAGGGTGCTGACGTGGCAACTTCCTATTATTTTAAAGGTTTTATAGCAGCTGATGAGACAAAATTACCCCTCTACTTCTAATATAAGTTCCTTAATATGTGTGTGATGTATGTTGCACTCAAATTTCAGCATTTTTTATCCTCAATTTTCAGCATTTTCTCTTTACTTATATAGTACTTTTAGAATAATTTTAGTTCAAACATCTTAAATAATTTGTTAAATGGATAAGTATAATATTCAGTAAAGATTAATACAATATTAAATAGGTTATTTATTTATAAACTAATTAATATGTTATTTGACAAGTCCTAAATGAATCTTTAGCCAAATTAATTGAAATGAACTTAAATTTATTATTTATCGGATAAATTTCATGATTATTAAATGAATTTTTTTGTATTATAAGATAATATTAATTTATAAAATAAAATTTTTGAATGAAAGATAAATTTTATTTATAATAATATTTCTTAGCCAAAAAATAATTTTTAACTTTTTTAAAACAACACCTAATTATTTATTTAATATTTTTTAAAAATTATTTTTTTATATAATTTATTAATGTATATTTGTAGTTGGATGATTGGGACCTCTCTCTCTCTCTCTCTCTATATATATATATATATATTATAATGATAATTGGTGTATGATAGCATATAATGGATTGATGTGTAAATATTAAAATCAATTGATATTTTTAAAAATTATAATTAATACTAAAATATATATGATTTAATTTTAAAAATATGAGGTTAAAAATAATAGATTAAATAGTTACTAAATAAAAATATTTATAAATAAAAAGATCTATGAATTGATTTAAATACTTATGGAAAATAATTGTTAAATTAATTATTTTAGGCATTATTAAATATTAAATGAAGAGTACTTAATAATTTTTAGTGATTATTTGATGAATTAATCAGAATTATTTGATATTACTTCTTAAACAAAATATTAGATTTTTTTAATTCTTCAATGAACTTAAATAAAAATATAAACTTTAATTTTAATTTTTATAATTCTTCAAATTTAATTACTTAAATAAAAATTTAATTTTATATAATTTATAAACGACAATTTAAATTTTTATGTGAGTAATTTTTCAAGAATAATTTGTGCTAGTAATTTTTCTAGAATAAATTATGTGCATAAACAACACACACATGTACGAACGTCTTAGACTCCAAACAATCCCGAGCAAAAATTTTGCAGGTTGTCGAAATTGGGATGTAAGTAAATAATTTTTTAATTTAAAAATTTTATAATGTTAATATCTTATATTTAATTCTAAAAATTTTATTCATCTCTTTTTATTTAATTTTTTTGAAACTCCCTTTTTTCTTTTCGCTAAAATGCATTCCTAAACAATTAAAAGCTAATGCATAATTTTTGTGTGTAATTAGCTGAAGGGCACTTTTGAAATATCAAGTAAAATATACAAATATAACATTATGGATTATCTCTCTCTATTTTTCCATTTAATGCTGTAGAAATTTAAGGAGCTTCTGTTACATTATGACTTCTACAATAGTTAGGCGGGCAAAGTGTATTTAACCCCTCATCTAATCAAGAATAATTGATACACTAACATCATATTGTTCAGTTAAATTTTCCTATAATTATAGTACGATGAGTAGTAAAAAGAAAAAAGTTATTCATTTATACAATCCTCCGATTGTCCCAAGACTGCACGAGTGTACAAGCATGAAATTCTCTACCATTGTTTAGAGAGAAATATGTTTGTTGTTCCGACTATTTTGACCTCTGTTTGTCCAAAACTTGTCCTTAGATTTACAAACATTGCCGTCCTGCGATCTCGGATTCCTAGACATTCATATTTTCTGTCTCTGAGAATTTTCTTCTCTCAATATTATAATGGTTGCTTCTTTTGGAGTCGGCACTCTTGCATGACCGTAACATGAGATGGCCAATACCTATTTGTTTTCTTCCAAGCTTCTATTATTCCTTAATCTTTATAAATTACATGCGCAAAACTTCATTTCATTTGCAGGGTTCATACATCAACAATGAACGAACAATTAGAATCAAACGATTGCTTTTCCCCCCAAAGTACAGATCCCATGCCATTCCCACAAACTGAAAATTCAGAAATTTAATGGCCAATTGATCAAATATCATCTCCCTCACACACGTATGAATATAATGTTCAAGATTTGACCAGAATAATTTCTCACTGTACGCATTTCGTTAAAGGTAGGTTTAAAAAACCAAAAAAAAAAAAAGAAGAAGAAGACCACGACGACGAAGAAGAAGAAGAAGAAGAAATTGCTCGAAGAATACCGTTAAGTCAACCCTGTCATCATTCTTTAATAAAAATCACCACAATGTCTACAGAGCTCTTCCGAACAAAATCCAACTTTTAACGGCAGCGCAACATTTTCTTCAGGCAAAATAGTAAAAAATACTATTAGAGAGTTAACAACCTAGGCATCCATTTAAACATTATTAAAAACATATATTAAGATATAATTCATAATTATTACAAGGTAAAATCCTTTTCAGATATGGGCAAACTACATGATGTAAACATAATTGCTAAATTAATGGGGCAACTGAAGCTTCCCGGAATAGAAAACAATGTATGTAAGAGAACTAAAGTACTAAAAGAATGAGAGAGTACGCAAAGGCATTAAAAGAAACATTAGTTATGAGGACAAACAGGCCCTTAGTTCCGGAGCCCAATTCCAAAATGAAATCTACCAGTTCGCTGATCGTTGAACGCATACTCAAGTCTTAGTGGCCCCAAAGGAGAGCCCACACGGATACCGACCCCATATCCATAACCACTTCCAGCCTTATTTCTTGCCCCAGCCGGATCACCTGCGATGCGAAGATGCAGCATATGATAATACTTGTCAAACAGTTGAAACTTTGCTGATTGCACAGCAAGACACAGAATATCCTTACAACTAAGAAGTAAGCTCACAGCCAAATAATAATAATGGGAAAAGCAATTCCTAGCCAGGACTCAAAATGGATAAACAAAATTGTTTATACTCCATGATTGGCCCCCACTTTCTACTGTATTAGAGTAGTAACTTGTTTATATTCCATTTTTGGCTTCCACTACCTACTTTTTTGGAGTATTTCCTTTGGGGGTAACAGCTAGCTAACATGTCAATACAACAGGCAAACCAGAAGTCGAGACAACAGCCAAACCTGGAACAGTTGAGCCTGATCCAAGATCAGTTCCATAGTCAGCAAATATAGCCCCTTCCACCTGCCCCACCTGCAAGCACAATCATCAATTAGGATAAGAGCATAGCCAGACCTGTTTCATTAGATGATACGGAAGGTGTGGAAGGCAATCCTTCTGAGGTAGGAACCAAAGCCAAAGGAAAATGGCAGTGGGTGATGGATTACAATATGTTAAAATCTTTAACTAATTACACCTTGCTTGCTTGTTTTGCAACAGAAAAAAAGAGAACCCAACCCAATGGCCCCCCTTGTGCGCACACCACCAAAACCAGCTGACCAAGAGATCCAGAAAACAAAAAGGAAAGACACCAAAAATAAATAAATAGATATATAAAAGAAGAAAGAAAAGGGCTGGCAACAAAAACCCAAACTTGCATTATTGCAAAACCGGTCCGCTAAATTTCCAGGTACTGGAGAAAGATGTATATACAGGAAAAGGTTCCCAGACTAGCATTAAACAAAAGCCAGCCCGGTGTAGGTGAGGTTTTGCAAAGTCAATTACACTTGGTAAATGCAAGCCAATACAACTCAGATATTTTAATGTACTTACACAAACAACAAATGAGAACCACTAAAGCTCAAGGCCGGGGAAAAATGCATAAAATTTAACTATAAAGTATATAGCCCACAACTTACCAATGGGAATGATATTTCTCCACTTCCAACTACATACGAGTGACCTGATCCAACAGCCCCTTCTTCATAACCTCTCACACTGTTGGTTCCGCCAATTGGAAATGCTTCATGGGGGGGAAATTTACCGACCACATGACCACCAGACAAGCTGTGTAAGAGATAAACTATCATTATCAGAAAAGAAAAGGCAGAAATTCAAAATTCAGCAGCCTTGCAAGCGAAAATACTGGTAAATATATAATAAGGAACCTGCAACAACATGCTCCTAAGATTTCCTCTGAGAAGATCAATTGATAACAACCAGCTTACCATACAAGGAAGCATGAAGGTCCAACAACAAAACCCTGCCTAGCACGAGCATTCACTCTATTGAAAACTAGCCACTCTGGAAACAAGGGGATCCCCTGATCCATGTTGAACACAAACTGCAATTCCCATTTTAACGCCACACAAAGTTAATAGGTTATTAGCCTTTGCGATTGACAAAATTCTCAAAGCAAATGGAAGGAGACTTACCATGGAAGAACCTGGGTCACCAGAGCAAGTATATACAGTCTCAAGTTTAGCAAGTAACATATCATCATGAGTGTTGCCACTGCACCAAAAAGTCAAAGTGAATGCATTGCATTGATAGGAGTACAACAGTCTTAGCTAATTCTGAAAGGTAGACACTAGTAACCAATAACACCACATACCTTGCAGTAAGAGGACTGCCAAAGAAGTCTCTTATAATAGGATTTCCCTTCTCATCTTGAGCACCAGCCCGCTGGAATAAAGAACAAGTCAATCTAAACAATTTCTTCTATTATAATTCTACCAATAACTGAAAGACATTTAGACTGATGGATGTTTGAAAACTTCCAACCTACTGCAATTAACACCCAACTACTCAAAAAAGGAGTATTAAGGCAACAAGAAACAATAAACCAAGGACCCCAAAACAAGGTTAAATCAGAAGGAAGTCAACAAGAACACCAATTATTGAAACAGACGCCAGAGGATGAAGAACATAAAAGGGCATGAACTGTGAATCTAGACCACAAAGTCCTGCAATATACCTGAAAAATAAGTCCCATTGTTCCATTCCAGTTTGGCCTCAATGGTCTACTGTACTCAATTCCAGCTGTGATGCGCCCAATAGTAAGGCTGTTGTTATTGGGTTGGTTTCCATGAACAAGTGTTCCTGGGGTTCTTGAATTCTGAGAGAGTTTCAGAAATAATTAGTTTATATAATAGGACATATCAGATGTAATTATCAGTAGCATTAGGTACCTGAATCATGATTGCTCTTGATGTCCTCTTATCATCTCCTTCAATCCAAGGATCAGTGTAGTTTATCCTAAATATGGAATCAATTTGTCCCCTCTCTAATGAAAGATTAAGTTTTTGGTTTCGTCCAAAGAGGTTTTTATGATAAATTGCAATGCTGCAAACAAACATATGCAGTAACTTCTCTTGAAGAGTGATATGAACCTAAAGTAATCATGGTGCAGAAATAAGGATGTGTGCTACACATGAAATACAGTAGCCTTAGCACATTGAAAAATAAATAGAATAACACGTAAATAGAAGATATATAGTATACTAGTTTGATCTGAAAATTCTTACAAACTGTATACATGAAAGAGAATTTTAACTTAAGAAACTGCGTGGTGCTACTCAATTACCTCCCAATTAATCCAGCCAGAGGCCCACTTGTTATTCTGCAAAGGAAATATTGACAAATAAATAAGTATAGTACAAGCTAGCTGTCAATAAGCCACTAGAAATGCTACCAAATAAATGCAACTTAACACTTCACATACCCACTTGATATTCCACCACCTCCAGAAATTCCTCCTCCACTTTTGCGCTCAACAACATTCATAGTCAAATCAACCTTGCCAGTATCTAGAACATTGCAGAAATTACAATAAACCAAAAGATGTACATCAACACTGCATTTAACATTTGAAAGCAGATTCACTAGTTACTGAAATAAAGCATCAAAAGGCATTTACCACCAGCTGGCTGAGGAATTATACTAACGTCATCCATAACACCCATTGCTAACACAGTATCAACATCTCTTTTCCCTTGAATCATACTGTAGACCTACATAAGACAAAATATACAATTGAATATATAGTCAACAAACAGTGAAGATAGAAACCAAGACATATTTAGGTTGTTCTTTTCATTACTTTTTGTAATTGTTATTTGTAAAGGGGTTCTATCACAAGCCTAATGTAATAATGTATTTAAACTAATCCGAGAGCTGACAGCTTCTTTGAAGAAGAAAGTTATCAGGGGAACATCAAAAGTTGGTCTGTTTATTTCACAGCAACTAAGGAGCAAAGAGATCAGTAGCCTCTGGCTACAGAGCAAACACTGCAGAAAAGTTCTGCTAGGACAATAAATTCAGCACACAAAATATTCCATAAGATACCAAGGTACAGAAATACCTGTCCCTTCTTGGTCGTAAGTTGCCTGAGTATAGTTTCCAGCCTTGTTTTACCAACTGTTGGCTCACCACTTAAGATAATCTCAAAGAACAAAAATCATGAGATCTTATATTAACAAATTTTTTCCCTTAATTGAATATCTAAAACCAGTTACTTACATCTTGTCAAGGAAACGTATGGATATATTATTGACCTCTGCTTCTGAAACTTGTAATTTAATAATACCTCCAGAAAGAATCTCCACACCAGAAACCTGATGGAGTGATAAAAATGAGGAGAAACTTGAAGCAAACTGATATTTAGCACCCCCAAACACAAGGATAATTGCAGTGAAAAGCCATTACATCCTGGTTCACCAGGCAGAAAAACAGAAGACAGGGAAATCTCTTAAAGTTTAAAATATACACAAAACTAACCATTCCAAAAAGACCCCTCTCCATGTACCAACCATTAATGGAGCTTATCACTTCATCTAGACGCCTGATGTTAACCACTTTTCCTGCATAGCTTGGCACAACAATGGGGCAAGGTCTAACATCAGAAACCTTGAAAGATGAAGAGGCCAATAATTTCACCAATTTGTCAGAATATACTGCCACTAAAGTAAAAGAAAACGCACCATATCCATCACGAAATGCATCCTCTATAAACTTTGATGGAAGAACATTAGCTCCTTCACACACCAATCCTTGAAACTCTTGGTTTGGTTCTACCTTGTGATAAAATATGTTGATAAAAACAAGTGATGACAATTATCAGATTGCAAACTTGTTATCCAGAAGCCCGGCTAGCATAAGTCTATATTTGCATAAAAGTGCACAAGTAGAAGAAAAGGTTTGATGAAATGGGATAAGCTAATACATGCAAAATCAGTCATTTTGTTTTTATGCGCGTTTAGTATCTATCAAATTCTTGGATTAGTTTGTGGCAGTACACTTTCATTACAAATGCAATGGTTAAAGCTACCTGATAGCAAAGCCTATCTCGATGTAAATATATTTTGCACATACCTTTTCCATCAAACATAGGACACTTAGTGTTTCATCGACTGCTCCAAGCATATGCCCAGAATAGAAACTTTATCATGGATTCAAATCAACCACTAAAGTTATTTCATTTACCACTATTATTCTCTTAATGAGAACAGCAAATCCTCATACACATAGAGAAAATGAATACAGACACAAAATACAAATTATAATATATATAGGCCATATAAAATTTTGCACCATCGCTTCAAAACCACTGCACCTTTAGAAAATGCCTGAAACGTAATGATATCAAGCATTGCATACACGCACAAATCATAATTTACATAGAAGCCATGAAAAGTTTTGCACTGAACGCTCCAAAAGATTTCACATTTTCAACAATCCCAAACTATAATGATACAAAAAAGCATTATATTTATAATGAAACCAAATTGCGCAAGACAACAAAAAAGAGAATAATCCAGCATCTATGTCTAAAATAATAAATACCTGAAAAATCAACCGAATGCCATCGCGAGTGTCAACCGCGACTGGCATACAAGACATGAAGTACCCGCTGGCGATAATCCTGTGCACATCGTCCTGTACCTCACGCACCGTAAGCGCAGAGTTCGCACGCGAAGCTTTTAAAGCATTCAAGACCTCGGCTTCCAAGTCCTTCCTCTCGAGCTCTTCCCCATCTTTGTTTCTCACAAGCACTTCGCTTATCAGAACCCTCTCTTCCTCCGCGGCACGACTGGAACCTACATTCTTCGACTGAGTCACAGACCCGGAGTCATCACCCTTGTACTGAACCAGTGAGCCGGAGTCGTCGCCGCTTTTCGATTGAATAGACGCGGGCCCAGATTCCGAATCGGCTAAAGCTAATGAAGCAGAGCAAAAGAGCGGGGATTTCTTCAACACTGTGTCAAATGGACGATTCTTAAAACCTTGACGAAAAAATGATTGGTTTCTGAAGAACTGGGAAATGAAACTGATGGGCTGAGGATTAAAATTGAACTTGAAGTTGAAATTGAATGGCAACTTGGCGAATTTGCTATGCGGAGTGAGTTGGAGAGAAGAAAGGCGAGAGTGGCGGTGGGGATGGGGAGGTGAGGAGAAAGACGGGAGTTTAATGGAGGAGGAGATGAACCGAACGTCATCGTTCTGGGGCATTGTTCGCTGGTGAAATTTCGCACCACTAGGGCTTTTCGGAGGGTTTTTCTGACTGTCAAGAGAGAGCAGTATAATTACAAACTCGAGGGCAGCTCCACTCCGGTGGCAATGTTTCCGGTGCTTTTAGTTGACTCTGAACTAGGAAATAGTGCTATTGATAAAAACACCCACAGGCCCATATTCCTTAATGGGCTTTTTTTCATTATCATTGTAAAATTGTAAAATACTAAGGTAATGTTTGGACATGAAATATATATTTTGAAAAAATAAATTTTGGAAATAGAATTGAACAATATGAAATTTGTATTGAAAAATATGATATATATATATATATATTATATTTTAAAAATAGAAAAAAAATTATTTTGAAATTTTTTTATATGTTTGTTCATATTTTGGGAATAGACAAATTATACTATAGCAATTAAATCAATATTTTTTTGTTGAATTTTTTGGGATAAAAATAAAATTGAGTGATTTTTTAATTATTAAAATAATAATAAAATATGTATGTATATATTGAAAATTAGGAAAGTTTTGGAGATAATGAAAAATAGAAGACGATATTTTGGAAAATTTGATTTGGCATTTTGAGGGAAAATTTTTTGTATGTTTGGTTGCTTTTCCAAAATTTAACCAAGCATAGCCTAAAATTTATAAATACTAAACCCCAAGCTCTTATTTGAGGCCCATTTCATATTTTACAAAGTACTATTCTCATATATGCAAAAATTGCAAGGGAAAAATGAAATAATCAACTATACTCCAGACTTCTTTTTTGACCCTAAAATGAGAAATTTCATTCTAAACCACTTGCAATTAATATTTTTTGTTGAGTTTTTTGGGGTAAAATGAAATTGAGTGATTTTTTAATTATTAAAATAATAATAAAATATGTATGATATATAATATGTATTTATTGAAAATTAGAAAAGTTTTGGGGATAAGGAAAAATATAAGAGAATATTTTGAAAATTTTAATTTGACATCTTGAAGGAAATGTTTTTGTATATTTGGTTGTTTGGCCAGAATTTAATCAAACATAGCCTAAAATTTATAAATACTAAACCCCAAGCTCTTATTTGAGGCCCATTTCATATTTTACAAAGTACCAATCTCGTATCTACAAAAATTGAAGTGGAAAAATGAAATAAGCAACTATACTCCAAACTTCATTTTTGATCCTAAAATGAGAAATTTCATTCCAAACCATTTGCAATTACATGAGAGAGAAATATGGGAGCAGAGTCTTCCCATAAATCTAGTTTAAATATAGAAACAGCAGTCCTAGCAATATAATGAACCTTTTGATTTGCTTAAATCTAGTTTAAATATAGAAACAGTAGGCCTAGCAATATAATGAACCTTTTGATTCGTTGAACGATAGACAAAATGAACATTAAAGTCCAGACAAAAGCTTTTTATTTCCTAGAATCACTAACTGAAATTAGGAGAAAATCCACAAACTTATGTAGCAAGGCATTCACTACCATTTGAGCATCTAATTCAAAGACAACTTTAGATAAATGCCAACTTTTAGTCCAACTAAGAGCCTCTTTTAAAGAGATAGCTTTTGCCAGACCCATTATTATGCAACCTCGATAGGGAATAGCAACTCTTACACAAAAATCTCCAGACTCATCCCTTAAATCCACCCCAAGCCATAAAGCCTAATTGCTTGTCTAACTTGTTGCATCAACATTACACTTCATCTGTTCTCTAGACGGCACTTTCTACCAAGAAATCACCTCTTAATCCTTATTGCCAGTAGCTTGGTACTTTCCTTTCTAGGCATCCCTCTACTATTGCAAATATGAGAGGGCTAAAAAAAACCTTGGTTCACCGAGCCTATTTTAGCATTTCAAATAGCTTGATTTCTATTTCTCCAAATGCTCCAAAGAATCGTAAGTAATTGGCATCTACCCTCTATACTAATTCCAAAAAGACGATCATTCAACCATAATGCCACTAAGCCAACATTGATCAATTGCAAAGGGTCTACTAGTTGAGAATGTTCCCAAACATTCTTAGCAAAAGGGCTAGTATATGCTCAACTATTTCCAGTCCATCTCCGCATACCATACAATAAGGATCAAGCTCAACTTTTTTTGTCATTAAACAATTCTTTGTTTGGAGGCAACTATTACATGCTCACCATGCTAGATTTCAAACCTTGGGGGGGACTTCATTGCTACAAATCTTTTGCTAAATGTTAGAAGATGGTTAATTTGAAAAAATCAATCAATCAGTCATGGGCATCTTACAGCAACTTTGACTGAATACAACCCTCTTAGATCACTTTCCACAGTCACACATCACAAGCCCATCTATTACTTAATGGAATGCCAAGGATAATGTTAGCATCATGTTCATTAAACATGGAGAGAATTACCTCATGATTCCAACTAGCTCGATTCTGTATCATAAGAGAATATACTATCCAATTTGCCACATCATGACTTAAGCGGGTAGTAATATGAGAGTTTTGCATGTTCGGCAGCCAAGATCACAGCCTATTAGAATACTCTATCCATTCCCTATTTTAAGAAAACAACCCCTCTTGATAATATCCTAAGTCGCAAAGATACTCTTCCACAAATAGCTTGGGTTGTTCCCTAACCTTGCATCAAAAAACGATTTACTTGGATAATATCTCGTTTGAAAATTTTGAGAAGAGCATCCAGATTTATCAAAAGTCTCCAACCTTGCTTACCAAGAAATGCCAAGTTAAATTCTCTTAATCTTCTGAACCAAAAGACCGGTATGAGATTTCGACTATCATAATCTAAGAGTGTTTATAAGTCTCAAAGATGGGGTGAATAAGGCGTAAGGTACTTTAATTGAGCAAAAGTTTATCATTTAAATACTTTTTTGTTTTTCAAAACAATTTAAGTCTTTCGTAGAAAATAGTTTTAGTTACTGATGGAATTTATAAATATAAGACCAGTGATAAATAAAGCAATTAAAATAAAAGTAAATGAACACTGGTATTTATAACGGTTCGGTGAGCCTACTCTTCTACCTAAGTTTTCACTTAGGATTTTGAACATGTCAAATCAATTAAGATATAAGAATATTGTACAATTATGTATAGTTATTTAACAGAATAAAAGTTAAGGATAAGAAACATCCTAGTAGGATGAAAATGAGCTCTTTGTAAAGAGCTAAACTGGAATACCAAATGAGACAAGGCAAATTACAGAGTACTACGAAACTAGTTGCTTTGTGAATAAACCCAGGAGAACGTTTGCTAGTTTTATTTGCTCAATCTCTATGGACTAATGCACGAGTTGCTGCCATTCCATACGGTAATCTCTAGACTCTTCTTCCAAATCGAAACCCAGAATATTGTAAAAGATTCCCGATAGGGCCACTCTACTAGTTTCTTCACCTAAAGGTTCTTAGAGCAACCAAGTGTCCAATTTGTTCTCTTCACAGGGTCTCTCAAGAGCAAATAAGACTCATGTCCTTTTTTACCACTGGGTCCTTCAAAACACAAACCGTCTTATCCTTATCCCCCCAAGGTCTATTGAAGTCAAGCTTCCCTTGACCTTTTTTCATGACAAGCTCGAAAACATAAGTAGAACAAGGAATTAATGAACACTGAAGCACAAAATGCATATGAGAGTATTACAAAACTCTTTAAAACACTTAACGAAGATCTTTTACTGACTAAGTGATTCACTCTAAATAATGCTACATATTTTCTTATTTATATGCTCATATTCAACGGCTATAAATACTTAATTAGATAAGTGTCCTTTGGAATCGAATACAGTAACAATATATTATGGTAAACATGCATTAGTATCATAAATTGCGGATATATCAATAAGTACAGGAAGAATGGTATCTTTCCTAATTCATAGAGATGTGAATCAGACTACAATCTTCAAGAGATCGTTTAATTATGGAAAGTAAATTCTAACGGATAGACAGATAACAACAGATAATAGGGAAAGATATTCACAATTTAATTGCATGCTTTCAGCACATAAATTTAGGAATGTAATTTTTTCATAATCAAAATAATGTAAATCATCAAGGGGTTAACATAACCTCTCCCTAACTCATTCAATTAATTCCTTCCATGTTCATACCATTACTACTAGAACTTCTGCTTTTCCACCAAAAGGCATTCATTATATGCTCTACCTATTCGCAAAGATCTTTAGGTAACAAAAATACA
>JACGDI010005216.1:378917-429920 GCA_014898725.1 Jacaranda copaia
TCCTCAATTGATGTTAAAAAAAAAACATATTATCGTCCACCAAAGCGAGATGAGTGACTATCGAGGCTCCCTTACAATTTTATAGGCATGGAGATTGCCTTGATTTTCATTTTAGAGAGAAATGCTGGTAATCCTTTACACATAAAATAAAAAGATAGGGAGACATCGAATCTCCTTACCTTAAACCACTGCTAGAAACAATAGGTCTAATTTTGTGGCTATCATTGACAATTATGTAGCCAACTGACTCAACACACATTATTACAAGATGGATAAATCTTGAATCAAATCCCAATTTTCCCATAATTCATCTTAGAAACTACCATTACACTTGGTAATAAGCTTTGCTCATATTGATTTTCAATGAGGCCATTCCAACTTTTCGCTAAGTTTTTCTTTTAAGATAATGCATAATTTAAAGGTGATCATAATATTTTCTGAAATAAGGCGGCTAAGAACAATGGCACTTTAGGAATACAAGATGATAATAGGTAACACTCTTTTAATACAACTTGCAAAAACCTTAGAGATGACCTTATACAATACATTACATAGAGCAATTAGACAAAGGTCATAGATAAATTCTAGGTTTAATCTTTTTGGGACTAATGTCATCAAAGTCTCATTAAGTTTCGAGGGAAGATACCCCTCTTGCAAGTAGGATATCTTGGCTTTACAAACATCCTCTCTAATAACATGCCAAAAATTTTAGAAGCAAGCTAGATTTATACTATCTGGACCAGGGGATTTATCCACATTCATGGAAAAAATGGCCCTTTTCACTTCATCACAACTAAAATCAGCAAAAAGCTCATGTTTGCATTCTATACCAATCTTTTGGGATATAGAATCTAAAATCATTGAATTCGAATGATTCTAGAACATAAAGAGTTTCGAGTGGAAGTCTTTAATTAACTTATCCAACCTGTCATGCCATCATTTCCAGTTTCCATGTTCATCATGAAGTCGCTTGATCGACTAACTTTTATGCTTGATGATGCTTTAGCATGGAAGAATCTAGAATTAGAATCACCATCTCTTAACCAGAATTGTTTACCGCTCTACCTTCAAAAGTCTTCATGTTGTTAAAGGAAAAATAGGTATTGCTTTTGTGATGTTAAAAACTGAGATATAGACATTGAGTCTCGTCTATCTCTAAGCTTCTTAATCTCCGCATTACATAATATAATACATTCTCTAAATTACTTTGCAAATTGACTGCTCCACATTGATAAATCATTTCCATAGATATCCAACCTTTCTTGAATTTTATTCCTATACTTCGATTCCAACTCTTTATAACAATATCTTTGCAATTCTTATGTCTAACCCAACAAAAATCAAATTGAAAATGTCTTTTCTTACTTTGGCAATCTAGTTAATTCGGAATAAGGAGAAGAGGAGAATGGTCTGACACAATTGCCTCTAGACAAAACACTTGTGCATCTCTAAAGCGACTCAACCATTGATGATATACAAGAGCTCTATCAAGCTTTTCTCTTAACCAATTATTGAACCCCTTCTCTTTTTCCCATATAAATTGGTGATCAAGAATTCCCAAATCAAACAACTTGCACTATTCAATCATGTTTCTAAATCCATTAAAGAGCTACAAAAGATGTGGGCAACGATCCCATTTTTTAGATGGGTCCAATAAATCATTAAAACCCCCAATACAATGCCATGGGAAGCAAGATAAAATCTTGAGACTAAGTAACAATTTCCAAGATTCTCTCCTGTGAGATCTTTCTAAGAAACAATAGAATCTAATAAGTTGCCATTTCTCTCGTTCATCACTATTTATTTCTGCATCAATATAGTTCTTTGAATAGTTGATTATTTCAGCCATTTCTTGTTTCTTCAATAACAACACCAATCCTCCGTGATTTTTAATACTGTTAATAGCAAAACAACCTTCAAATTCTAAGTTGATTCTAACTTTTTCTATTTTTTCTTTACTAACTTTTATTTTCATTAAGAAAATATAGTTCGGCTTCTTGGACTTGATTAAGTCCATTAATACCTAAATTGTCTGTGGGTTCCCAAACCCACGACAATTCCAACTTAATGTGCTCATAGCTATCGGCGGGCCTGGACTTTAGAACTCGCCAATTAGAAGTTTGTTAGCCCAACAGATATTTCTTATTCTTCTACCAGGCTTGGGCTAGGCAAATTCTCCCCATCCCATAAGTTAAGCCCATGTTCAATCCATCTTCTTTTTAAATCCACAATAATCAACCCATTTAAGTAGTCCACAGTATTTGATTACTCAATTAATATGTTCAGTAGAGCATTACCTTCTATCCCTTCAACAAATCTGCCAGGATCTCCGCCATTCTGACTCGCGCCTTGATTATTGCTATATTGTCTTCCCTTCCTATTTCAGATTCTCTTTCCATATTTTCACCAACCTCTTCTTGAATGTTTTCCGGTGGAGAATATCAAAGCCATCTTTCTCTAATTCCAACAATCTGCCGTCGATTTTAAGCCCAAAGCCAGGTACCAAATGGAAATTCAACTGAGTTTATGTTTGCCTCATATAACTTTACACGAAATTTTTTTGAGTGACTAATTATCCCATAGTAGAAGCAGAATGTTGGCAATCTGTCATATTTAAAATTGACACAAAACCATTCACCATTTAGCCATTTGATCTTCATTTTTCTTTTTATCAAATTCCTAACATCCACGGATACACGAATGTGCATAAAGAGCCTTCAATTTCCTCCAAAGTTATTTTGATCAGACTCCAGATACGTACCAATATAATCCCTTATGCTTCTATTATAAATCCTACTCAGAGATCATAAACTTGGATCTAAATACTTACTTGTGTGAGGCTCGCATGCTATGGTTGTTCCCCTGGTAACAATTGCTTCAATAGTAAGAGCTGTTGGTTAAATCTCCAAGGCTCTCCCGATAGGATGCATTGTATGTCAAGTTCTTGAAATAGTTAAAATAGATACACTATATGGTTCAATTCCTTTATGCTTATACGCTTCATAAGTTGCCAAATTGCTACCCTTGTATTTTTGAATGCTAAGAAATTGACACTTTTCATTATCAATAATAGACCAACTAAACAGAATTGAGACTATATCACTTGTTCATGCTCCTGAGGTTCTTCTAAAGTGACTCCCCCCCTCCCCCTCTTCCTCCTCAAGGGATACCCTAGCACACTGATCAATCAAACCCTACTCCATAAAAATACTATCTGAAAAAGACTTATCCGAAGATAAAAAAAACTGCACTTGTCACAAAGACAAATAGATTTTGGCCCGCCTCATTGCTTAATTACTATCTTCTAGATTGATCGTTAACAAATTGTTGAATTTAATGTATTTAGCATAATAAATCAAGTGCCAATTCCTAAAAAAATTTAAAAAGACAAAAAGTGCAAACTAATTTTGTCTAACCGATAAGATTTGAAAGTCTTTAGAATTGGACTCAACTAAATAATAAAAAATATCTAGTGATACCAAGTTATTTGAGTTCAAATTATACTTAGGTCAATTAGAGATAATTCTAGTTTAACTTGTTTAATAATAATTTAAACTCAAATATATTTTCAAACTCAACAAAAGTTGAAGTAAAAAGATTAATTGGGCCAATGATATTGTTCTGACAAATATAAATGCAATATTTTAAATTTTAATTTTAATAAATTTTTAATATGAATGTTTGAAAAGAATAAACTTAACAAAAAATTTTAAAAAATTCAAACAATACTAATCCAATGAGAATACGAATCATACAACATGACTTCACAATTTGCAAATAGAAAAAAATAAATAAATAAAATTTTGGCACCTTATGGTATTGTGTGCGAAATTATTAAGCCCTTTTCCCCTTGGGACTAACCAATTTCGATTTACAAATGTTCAATCAAGTTTTAATTGAAGAAGAAATTTGGGCACACTTCATACATATATTAAAATTTTTGCAGGAACTTCTTAAAATTATTTTCTTAAAATGGAATTTTTTCAAAGAATTTTATCTAATTTAAAATAATATAATAATGTAACATTTGGCATACCACCCGCTTCCAAGAATAATTTTTAAATAAATTAGTAATTTTGGCACACTCCATACATGCATTAAATTTTTTATAATATGAAGTAAATAAATTATATTTATTTATTTTTTATATAACACAATAATTCTTTAATAATTTCAATGTACTTATTTGAAGTTTTAGGAAAAAATTAAGGAAAAAGTTAAGATGAATTGAAATAATTAAAAAAAGAAAAAATAAACAATTGTAGAGGAAAAAAGGTTGAGATATGAGAAAAGAAAAACTATTTTATTATTAGTTTTTCAAGTGAAGTTAATTTTGTCAACTTATTTGAAAATATAACACTAAGACTCTGGTATTTTATATATAAGTAAAAATTAATCATACTGTGATGATGTAATTTTAGAATCTAAGTGTTTTGAAAATAATTGCTACAATATATAAAGAAAAACAATCAATCAATTAACATCTTCATGTAACTTTGAAAAAAAAATGGTATAGATTAAATTTAGAAAAAAAATAGATGGAAAAAATCATACCTAAAAAAAAGTTGCAATTATGAAAAAAAAAAAAAAAGAGTCATAGAGGAATGAAAATATGTATAATGAATTAAAATCTTTATGTGGCTCGTATGTGATCATAATAGGTGAAGTAGTAAGTCAATAGTTATTCTGTGTAAATATGAGGATTTCAAAAGGAAAATGAGAGTAGTTAGCAAAAAAAAAAAAATACTTAATAACACACCAAAAGAGGAAACTTTTTACCAATAGTATAAATACATAAGGCTATATATATATATATTTATATATATTTTATTAATAGTATCAATACATAAAGATATGATAGGAACTCGGCCAATCAGTATGAAATTATTCAGGAGGAGTATTTATTAACTCTTCAGCTACAGGAAGATTTTTGGAGGTGGAGGGCGAAACAGTTTTGGTTGCAAGAAGGGGACTCCAATTCAAGATTCTTTCATGCTAAGGCTTTGGCCAAGCGATAGAGAAATTTCATTACGCAACTCCAAGGCTCTCAAAGTGTTTGGTGAAAGTGGATAGATGGGTTAGATTCTATCATCTCTTCTTCATATTATATTGAGTTGTTCACTTATTAATCTTGTGCTTTCTCAAATATTCTAGCGTGTTTTAGTCCAAAAATTTCTGATGATCAAAATAGTGAACTTGTGGTAGAATTTAGTGTAGATAAGATGAAAAGGGTAGTTTTTTTCTATGCACCCGGACAAGTTCCCTGATCCAAATAGGTTAAATCCTGATTTTTACAAGAAATTTTGGCACATTATTGAAAAAGATGTTATGAAAGCTTTTCTTAATATTTTGAAGGAGGGTATGTTACCTCTACGGCCTAATGATACTCTAATTTTTCCAATTCTGGAAACGAAGAATGTGGAAGCCATTACTAACCTTCCTCCCATTGCGTTGTGCAATGTCTTCTACAAAATCATTTCCCAAATTCTCGCAAATCACCTCAAAAGAGTGTTGCCTAGAAATATAGAGGAGGCTTAGAGTGCGTTTGTGCTAGGACAATTTATATCGGATAATGTGATGATTGCATTTGAAGCAAAGCACCACCTTAAAAGGAAATTTCAAAGAAAGGTTGGGTTAACACCCTTGAAAATTGACATGAGCAAGGCCCATGACACGACTAAGTGGACTTTTTTGAAGCATATGACTTATTAACTGGGGTTTGATGTGCATTGAGTTGGTTCAATATATTAGATTGTTCACGATAGTCACAAAATAGGTCCAATTATTTTGGAAAGAGGGCTCCAGCAAGGGGACCCAATTTCTCCGTATATATTCATTATTTGCACACGAGGGGTTGTCAGCTGTTCTTAAGAAATCTTAAGAAATCTGAGCAACTTGATGATAGCCTTCTCTTTTTCCGGGCAATGAATCAAGAGAGCAAGGTCATTAAGGATTGTCTAAAGACTTATGAGGCTGCGTCGGAGTAGCTTATCAATTTCCAGCAGTCGTCAATTTTTTTAGTGCTAACACTGGAGAATTGAACAGGGAGAGTATTGGAAATTGCTTAAATGTTGGGTTTTTAGATCATTGTGGTAAGTATTTGGGTTTGCCTTCCATGATTGTGCGAAAGAAGAAGGATGTTTTCATGTATGTGAAGGATAGAGTCTGGCAAGACTTAGAGAGTTGAATAAAAATCACATCTCTGGAGTGGGGAAGGAAATTTTGCTTAAAACCATGGCTTTATCTCTTCTTAATTATGCCATGAGTATTTTTCTTTTGCCTCAAGACCTCTTAAATGAAATTAAACGCATGATGAGTTTATATTTCATTTTTTATTCTATTTTATTAATACATATTAAATGTATTAGATACTTTTCTAGAAAAATAATATTGAAGATCATATATACCTGATATATAATTATCAAATTATAATGAAAAGTAAAACATAAAATTTAACTCAAATCACATTTTTTTGTTACTTGAAAATTAAAACACATCATTTTATACACATTTTCAGCTAACATATTTTGTATTTTTATGCTCAAAATACATTCCTCAAAAATTTATATATCTATATATATTTATATTATCTATCTATCTATCTATCTATTATTATTATTTTTCCACCTACAACTTACTAAACCCTTTATAATTATTATTTTTGAATAATCTATCTAAATAAAACTTATTTTTTAGCTTATTTTGGTCACTAACTCTCTTTTCAAATTTTGAAAATAATAAAAATAAAAATACTTGAGAATGAAAATAATACCAAACGGGCAGTGATTCAATCACTTTCATCTTCGCCACAATTAGAAAACAGGAAGCTCTAACCTTCTATCAATTTTCACTTTAAAAATTTTTTATTTTTATTTTTAATTTTTTTTAAATCTACCACATCATTGAACTATCACGTCAATTAAATTCAAATTTTATTTAGCATAAAGTGCCCACTATTATTTTAAAATTAAAAAAAATATTCATATATTTTAAAAATAAATCTTTTTAATGTAAAAAATATAAATTAACTAAATTTTCAATCTTATACCTATTCAAATCATTATTTTCCAACAAAACATTCAAATATAATTTCACCTTTTATTCTCAAACTGCTACAATTGTTTCAACTTATGAAAATATATGAAAACAAAAATGAATTTTGAAAACATATGCAAATAGACACTTACAACCTGTTTGTTTTCATTTCCAAGCCCCATTTTTTTTTTGTCATTTGGAAATGAAAATTGAAAGCAAATACTTTTTTATAATTTTTTTCAGAAAAAATATACATTTTCTTCTCAAAACTCTTTCTAAACCTGCCCTATTATAATATTATCACATCAATCAAATTCAAATTTGATTTGCCATAAAGTACTACCATTATTTTCAAATTAATAAAATATACATATATTTAAAAAAATAAATCTTTCTAAATATAAAAAAATATAAATTAATTTACTTTTCAATCCTGTAACTTATTTTAATCATTACTTTCCAACATTTCAACCAAATACATCTCAATTTTATTTATATTTTATAACTAATTTTCCAACTTTTGAAAATGTATGAAAACTAAAAATGCCTTTAAAAATAAAACCAAATGGACTTTTAGTTATTAAGTCTTGCCAAATGTCCACACAACATTTAGTTTAATAGGGTGCATGGGCAACATCTCCTTAGAGGTGGCAATTTCTAACAAAACACGATAACTTGAGATGAGTTTGATATGAAAAAATTGGGTTTGGATTGACTTATTTTGGATTTGAGTCCAACAAGATCGACACAAATAAGAGTTCGAAGAAACTACATTGGAGTGGGTTGAATTTTAAGTTATATGAATATCCCAAAATTTGACTATAGGTCACACAACAACCCAAACCCACCCGAACCAACTCGATCCAGTCTGAATTAAACAAATAAAATCTAAATTATTTTAGGAGTAAAAATGTAAAATAATAAAATAAAGTTTGAAAATTTGAACTTTAACAATATCAAAATTACTACTTTTGCATTTTCGGTCTTATTTATTTTCACAATCACATAGAATGGATTATTACAATTTTAAATTACTTCTGATGATTATTTTTGTATCCAAGTGGACATGAAAATTGTACTCTAAAGAATTAACAAAATACTGCTTTAACTACTGAATTGTCCTAGAAGTTTTTCTTAAGTCTTGTATAACGTTAGATTTTGTATATATAAATAGATAAGAATTCTTTCTATTGAGAAGTTATAAAAAATTCAAAAAACTTAAGCAAGTTTTTATAATAAATTATGTGTATAATTTAAAATATTTGTTTACTTATTTGCTTGATGATTTGATGTATTACTTAATTGAATCAAATTAAAGTTAAAAAATAATGACATTAATTTTAAAAAGTTAAAAGAGATCCAAAAATTAAAGAGAGTAGGTGAGTAAAACTTGAAAAAGTATGATACTTTTAAAAATAAGACATTTTGTGGCTTCAATATTTTTATGATGCTCATAGATACTAGAAAATGAAAGGGAAAAAAAGTCCTAAAAATCAATATATTATGTGGTTCAATTAATATTATTTGAGTGCATTTGTGAAGTTATACTGAGAACTCCCTACTCTTATTTTAATTTATTAATAATTAAAAATAGACAAAATTAAAAAAAAATACCAAAAAATTTCTAAAAATTAAAACAAATATTCAAAATAATTATTTTAAAAATTAAGTCGACCTGAAATATGATTTGATATAAATCGAATTGGATTATGATTAAATACTTTTAAATTATCATCAAATTGAACTAAGTTCGAATTGAAAAAATTAATATTATATACTCCTGCGATCCAATCCAAACCCACCGGCCCACCGAAATTGCCGGCTATAGGACCTCTTTTGATGCCGAAAGCAGATACCTAGATTCCTGACAATTGTCTCCACTGGATTGACCACATTCTAAAGAAGGTAGTCCATTAAGTATCTGATTATGTGACAATGCTCCTCCTTTTCCAAAATTTGATAAAGACCTTGTTGAATACTCCAAAGTTTGGCTCTTTTGTCATTGTGTCCTTGAGGATTAATTTTAATATTATGAATAGGTAAATTATATATAATATATAAAATACAATATATTAGTCTTTTATTTTCTAATATGTCATATTTAATGATTTACAAATACATTTCAACATTATTCAATAAATAATGGAGACGTAAAAGAATTGAGTTTTTATTTTTTTATTTTTGAATTTAAGCTCAAACTTCAATTAAAAACTTTGGAGTTAATTTGGGTAAACTTGTGAAATTAAACTCAAGTTCATTTACTCACAAGAAATATTTAAATTATATTTATTTTATTTTTTTAATAATTTGAAAGCATCAGTGTTCTAATGCTTTAACTATCATTATCATCAGTATTTTATTTCAATAATTTTTTATATAATTATTAATAATTCTCACTTCATTATTAAATTATAATGTTCTTAATATTTAGTTATTAACAATAAAATTCAATTCGAAATATGAATGAAGAGGTTAGTAAAGCTAGTATCGATTTGCGGTGGCGAAAAATTCAAAAAATTTGTTTCTAGTTTATTGATTTATTGGTGGCTACGCCCTTTAAATGTTACTCGCCAAAAAAAAGTGAGCTATGCTATGATGGTGACAATTGCTCCATGGGGGATATAGTATCCAAATAAGTAGTTGATTTTTTTTTTGGTTTTGGGGTAGACGTAGGAGGATGAGGGCATTGGCCACAATTAAATAGATTTAGCAGCCTTTTTTGCCCCATGTGCCCCTCATTCGTCTATGGAAACCTTTATCTTGCTCTTTTTCTTTTCTTTTGGGTGTGCATGCTTCTGTCGTCATATTTTAAGTGATTCGAAGTATGATTTAATTAACTTTATAACAAGTACACTTATTATGCATTTATTCTAATTACTAATTTGATAAGCATATTAACACTCTAATTGAGATGGTGAAATGAAACGTAAACCTGCAAATATGCAAATTTTGAAATGCATAGTTGAGTTCAACTTAAAAAAATCTTAAATTTATATCTAACATTACTTAACTACTCGAGTCAAACTTGCTAAGTTAACGTAATTGCCTAATTACCAAGACCTTGTAGAGTATTTTGGTAAAGTTAAAAACGAAATGGGGCTAATAGGTTCAACCGTCCCTCTCATGGGAATGCCCACGATCAAAATGGAGAGGTGGTGGACTCTTGGTGGGAAGCTTTATCATATCAGAATATTTGCAAAAGGGGTGGTCCAATTATCTAAAACAAAGTGAAAAGCATAAAAGACGCGACTTTGTCCTCCTTCTCTCTCCACTGTAGCCGAGCATATATAAAAGGACAAGACTTTGAATTTTAAATTTTCCCCAATTTTGCAGGGCGCTCTGCTGCATGACCGAGAAACCGTCTGCCGACCTCTTGTCTCTGCCCATACCAAACCCTAATTCCCCTTTTTTCTTCCATTTTATGTATACTTTTTCCCCATTTATCTTTCTAATTGAGTGATAGGACCAGTTTTTGATATATCAAACAAAGGCGCTTCGGTAAGTGGGGGAATAATTTTCCTGCTGGAAAGGGAAAGGAAAATCTTCACGCGATCCTCTTTCATTCAATCGTAGGTTAGGTATTCTAACTGTATATCAATATATATTTGTGTGTCCCCAATTCATGGATGATATACACACACGTTTTGCTTTTTACAGAACTTAGTGTTCTTGGCCCCTTGTTTAGTTAGTCAGGTTTCTATTGACTCCGGTCAAATTCTTGAATTTCCTTACTGAAGTTCTGTTCTGAAGCAGAGGGGATATCAGGTTTTTGATCGTACTGGATTCTTGTGTCCATCGCGTGATTTATGTGTCCGTGGGTATATATATGCGACTATTTTATTTGTCTAAATTATGTTCTCTCAGGCTATCAACTGATCTATAAAGATTTATGGTCCCGCCAGTATCTACTGAACTGATACAAGAGCCTGATTTCTACTCCCACAAAAACAAAAAAAAGAAAAGAAGAAATACGAGTTTATGTAATTTGTGTCAAATATCATTTGTTTGGTTGCTCAACAGTGCAAGCATGACCTTGTGTTGCTTGTTTCAATGTTTTAATTTTTTGACCTTATGTTTGGTTGAACTTTTGGTTTGTCTTATCTCATTGACATTGTTGAGTGTTGGTGATGGATGCATTTGGTTTCATAATTTCTTAATTCGAATAAGGTTATTGACAGCAGATTTTCTGACCTGATGGGACCGATTATTGTTCCAATGATATTTTTATAAGCTTAAGCATATGATAATTTTACTTTCCAAGAATACACAATGAATATTCTGTCTGTTGTTTGAATAGGATTTCCAGATCAATATAGTTCATTGAATTTGGTTTTTGTAGTGTCAAATTTTAGTTTTTCCATTGTTTTCAGGTGTCTGATACTGTATTTCTGGAGCCAAAATATGGAAATAAATGGGAAGGATGATCTGAAGTCACCGCTTCTGCAACATCCAAATGATGTTGTTATCACTGTTTCACCCCCAAATCAGATTTTGAATAAGAAAATTAGGACTCTTGTCTTCAAAGTACTGGGCATAACATGCTCATCTTGTGTAGCTTCCATAGAAGCTGCACTTGGAAGACTGGATGGTGTGCAGAGTGTAATGGTTTCCGTGCTTCAAGGACAAGCTGTAGTGAAGTATCTGCCAGAAGTCATCACTGTAAGTCAACTTTAATTCTATGTGCTAGGTGAATTTTCTTTGTTTATGTATGAAGTTCGACAACTTTGGGCTATTTGAGTGCATATTTGATATTGCTTAATTTGATATATTAAATACAACAACTGTGGGCTGTTTCATTGCATAGTTGATGTCCACTTTTGTTATTCTATGCTATCTCCCCAATTAATATTTCACTTCATTTTTGTATCTTGGTTCCTCATTTTCTCAACCAAAAGTTGCAATGTTCAATTGTTTTGTAACTTTGTCCTGGATACCTGGAGTATTGAGGCACTCAGTAACCCTCTCCTTTCCTAGCAACAAAGCCAAGAGAGAAAAATAAAGCAAAAGAAGAAAGAAACTAGCGAGATAATTCCCTAGGTTAATGGTTTTGGGCATATTTGCATGTTCTCGTGCTTGCCAATTCTGATCCTCTGTAGGAGAGGGAGCTGAAGAAGAAATGGATAATGGGTATGGAAAGAATGGTGCTTTTCTTCAAATTCTGTGTCCACTTCCTCACACTAGCTAATCCATGTGCGGAAGGTTTCAATTCATCACAAATTTTATATGATGCTCAATTTGGACAACCTAATTCCCTGAGTGTTGGTAATGTTCTCTCTTTCAGGCAAAAGCGATAAAAGAAGCAGTGGAAGACACAGGTTTTGAAGTTGCGGAGTTTCCTGAGAAAGACATTGCAATGTGCAAGCTCAGAATTGAAGGAATGGCATGCACAAGCTGTTCAGAGTCTGTAGAACGTGCCTTGGTGACGGTGGATGGAGTGAAAAAAGCGGTGGTTGGTTTAGCTCTTGGAGAAGCTAAAATCCATTTTGATCCAAATGTGACAAATACTGACCGTATAATTGAAGCAGTAGAAGAAGATGCTGGCTTTGGAGCTGATCTCATAAGCTCTGGCGATGACTTGAATAAAGTATATTTGAAACTGGGAGGAATCACTTCTCCAGATGATTTTACTATTATTCAAAGCTCACTTCAGTCTTTGGAAGGCGTAAATGATGTTGAAATAGATCTGGAAGAGCACAAAGCAACCATAAGTTATGAGCCAGACATCATTGGTCCAAGATCTCTAATACAGTGCATCCAAGAAGCTGGCTATGGACCCAACACTTATCAAGCAACTTTATACACTTCTCCAAGAGGAGGAGAAACAGAGAGGCAGCATGAAATCCTAATGTATCGAAATCAATTCTTGTGGAGTTGTCTATTTTCAGTTCCAATATTTTTGTTCTCTATGGTACTCCCAATGCTTCCTCCTTATGGAAATTGGCTAGACTACAAGGTTATTAATATGCTTAATGTTGGGATGCTTCTAAGATGGATCTTTTGCACACCTGTGCAGTTTATCATTGGCAAAAGGTATTCATTTTAATTAGTTTCTTAAGATAATTTTATGAAGTTATGATTGCCAATGTACAGGATTTTTTTAGCAAATATATTATTAGTAGGTTTTAATCACCTTATCAGGTTTTATGCAGGATCATATCATGCCTTGAGACGAAAATCTGCAAATATGGATGTTCTGGTTGCCTTGGGTACTAATGCTGCTTACTTCTATTCTATATATATAATGATAAAAGCATTGATTTCAGATTCATTTGAGGGGCAGGACTTCTTTGAGACTAGTTCCATGTTGATATCTTTTATTCTTTTGGGAAAATACTTGGAGGTTTTGGCAAAAGGAAAGACATCAGATGCTTTAGCAAAGTTGACTGAGCTAGCACCTGAGACAGCTTGCCTTTTATCTCTAGATGCAGAAGGAAATGTCATTTCTGAAACTGAAATCAATACACAACTTATAGAAAAGAATGATATACTAAAGATTGTTCCAGGGGCGAAAGTTCCTGTTGATGGAGTTGTTATTGA
Source organism: Jacaranda copaia (assembly GCA_014898725.1). Classification (NCBI taxonomy): domain Eukaryota; kingdom Viridiplantae; phylum Streptophyta; class Magnoliopsida; order Lamiales; family Bignoniaceae; genus Jacaranda; species Jacaranda copaia. The sequence goes on from JACGDI010005216.1 coordinate 392,490, forward strand.
TGGTCAAAGTCATGTGAATGAGAGCATGATTACAGGAGAAGCTCTGCCGGTTGCTAAAAAGCCTGGTGATAAGGTAAGATAAATTAATTGTTCATTAAATTCATAGCTATGATATTTAGATAAATTATCTGTCCATAAAATTTGTAGCCACTGTATTTAAACAAAATAGTTCCATCAACAGGTGATTGGTGGGACAGTGAATGAGAATGGTTGTATACGTGTCAAGGCCACTCATGTTGGTTCAGAAACAGCACTTTCACAAATTGTAGAACTGGTCGAAGCAGCTCAGCTTGCCAAAGCACCTGTTCAGAAATTGGCTGACCAGATATCCAAGTTCTTTGTTCCCACTGTGAGTTTCTTTCCTTGTTTTGTAAAGGATTTTCCTTTAATTGTGTTTGCTTTCGAAACTTCTAGAATGTTATTAGAGTTGGGTTTATGCTCATGGTATATAAATTATGTGAGCTGCAAGTCTCACTCCTAGGGCATTATTTTATCTCATCCATATGATTGTCAAGTTTCATCCCCCTGGTCAGTCTATATCTTTATCAATGATCCATTTTTAGGGCTGTACCATAATACCATAAAACCATGAGACAGCCCCAACAGATAGACCTAAATCGAACTGCAGCATGAGTGCGTGTTATCGACTTAACAGGTTGATCTGGATTTATAAGAAACAGACCGCAAAATTATGGGCATGCATGATTTTAAGTATTTCCAGACCATAGAAGGCTGCACCCAGCCACAGAATATAACTTAAAGAGTATGTAATATATCTGATAATTTTATTGCTCAATTAAATATATAATATACATACTAAATATTATGTTAATTAAGATATAATAGTGTTATTTTAGAAAACAGAAAAGTATCCTACTATTTTTTTATATAGCCTCCATAGGTTGATTTCCAAGTGACTTTGCCATTTGTGTTTGAATTAATTGTGCAAATTATTTTTTGACACCAAAATTTGGTACTGCGAAAGAATATTTCCAAATATTTACTTGAAAGGTTTAATGCCATTAAAATTACGTATGTGATGAGAATGCCATCATTTGGAAAGTAAAGCACATAAGTTAGTCATTCTCAATTAATTAGTATAATATTAAATTTTGCGAAGAGCCAATTTATTCTTATATTTGATTCCAAATAATTGTGAAAACTTCTATTAATATATGTTGTTATAATTTTACCAAGAAGTGTTATTGACTATCTTAATTCCGTTTAATAGGCAAAGTTTATTATTTTGATAGTAAAATAGCTCTAAATTTTGAATTTTACAAAATTATAGATGTGACATTATGCATTTTAAATTGTTAAACTATTTACAATGTAATATTATGATATAATTTGGTTTAGATAAATTAAATTTTTTAAAGCTAGTATAAACATATATGAGTAGCATTAAGTATAGATTGGATTAATTAAAGTTGGAATGCATTAAATATTAATCGAATATTGAAATTTATTGTCCATTAGCATTTAGTGAAAAAATTAATATTCTTTATTGTTATTTCGAAATAAATAGAATTAGGCCACATAGTCTCCATTTTGAGTGAAGAATTCTGAAGTTCAATTTTAGTAGATATGTCGTAGGCGTATCATTTAACCAATTTGCATTTTAACGATCAAATTTAGGATTTGAAAAGTAAAGCTTAATATTGAAAGTAAAACTGCTCCAACACAAGCAAGCCGCAAAGTGTGGTTCCAAAGGTGATTGTGTGATTATGTCAGATTTGGGCAATGTAAATTCAAAACACAAATGACTAGTTGGGCCTGCATATTAGCAGACCCAGCCGAACTGTCCTCTTAATTTATTGTAGAGATCTGTGATTCGGCTATTGTGGTGGCTTTTATGATAGGTGTTAACTGTCAAAGAGAATTTCATAAACCTGGATCTGTGGCTTGTGGATTGTGTTATGAAGCATGGCAAGATTTAAATGTAGAGTGAAAGTACTCCTTATTTTTCTAGAGTTATTTTGTACAAAAAATTGGATACAATTACTTCCGAGATACATTTATCATGCAATAAGAATTGGTCGGGCTCTATGTTCTAATGAGTGGATGATCTTTCATATCATGATGGGTGGTACTCCAATTACTTTGATTTTGGTCTGGATAAGTTGTGAAATTCCATTTATGAAATTTTTGCAATGTAAAGAATACAAATGTGTAGTGTAAACAGGTTTTGTGTTCTGGTTTGCTTCCTATTCTTACGTAAATCAATTCGTAGTTATTCACACATGGTAGATTCTCAACATACCCTCTCAAATTTCATTTTGAGTTGTCATTACAGTGTAGAATAATGCTTTTATTTGTCTACATCAGGTCGTCCTAGCTGCTTTTGTGACATGGCTGGGATGGTTTGTCCCTGGAGCAGCTGGCTTATACCCTAGGATCTGGATACCCACTGCTATGGATGCATTTGAGTTTGCCTTACAGTTTGGTATTTCGGTGTTGGTGGTAGCTTGCCCCTGTGCCCTGGGATTAGCTACTCCTACTGCAGTAATGGTTGCCACAGGGAAGGGCGCTTCGCTAGGTGTGCTAATTAAAGGTGGAAATGCCCTTGAAAATGCACATAAGGTACGCTCTCTACTTATTTGTGGACCACTTAATGTATCTAATCTATAATTCTTCTCACAATGGGAGATATTCTTTCATGTTCTGCATGTACTCCTTTTGAACTTGATGTGCTGAAGCTCATAAAATTAATCACTGCTTCTTATATCAATTGAAACTTTATGGGTGTAGTTGTGGCTTTTGTGCTGCAAAAATAAGTTATTTCTCGTTCCACTATGTTTAAGGCGGACAACTATCTCCAGAAAAACACACCCGATATGGATTCGGCCAGCCCAGTTTATGTTTTTGTCATAATACTGGAGTCTTAACCATGGGCCACAGCCATTTCCACCTCCACAGTGCCATGTGGTCCTCAGTTGATGGTATCAATATAAAGTAGCTGAGATTTATCCCACTTTTGTCAATTTGACAATTGGCAACAAAGAAAACCCATATTATCAATGCTTGTATGTAGTCTCTCCAGAATATGTCTATCTTGTTTTTGAAGATGATACATTTGGCACTGTTGTGTTATTATTACTTTTTTTTCACTAGAACTCAATTATTTAGTCATAATGGATTTATGCTTTGCTCCTTCAGGTCAAGACTGTCGTTTTTGATAAAACCGGAACATTGACAATTGGAAAACCAGCTGTAGTTAGTTATGTGCTCTTCTCTGAAGCTTCTATGGAGGACTTCTGTGATATGACTATTGCTGCAGAGGTGAGTTTTCTATGCTTGGTTTTGCCGTAGTATGATGCCATGATTTGCTATATCTGCAGCTGGAAATGAATTCATGCTGAGAGTAAGCAGGTAGCTAATGGCAAGAATTATCCTAAAGAGGCTATGAAAAATGATTGAGAATCTAGCTCCAGCAAGAATGAATTACAGACAGAAATACTGAAGGATTAGTGGCTATTGATTGAAAATCTCTGTTACAGAATTATTTGAATAAAGCTGATGAATGTTGATAGTACGAACAACTTCATAGCCACATACAACTGGAACATGTAATTCAAACAAGAGGTCAGGCTTGGATGATTTTGACATATATGCATTTTAAATATTATCAGGCAAATAGTGAGCACCCGATAGCAAAAGCTGTTGTGGAGCATGCTAAAATGTTGCGTCAGAAGCATGGATCCCAGAGTGATCATTTCACTGAGGTGAAGGACTTCAAGGTGCACCCTGGGGCCGGGGTGAGCGGAAAAATTGGAGAAAGAGCAATCCTGGTTGGAAACAAGAGGCTTATGCATCTTTCCAATGTCCCACTTGGCAGTGAGGTAGATAAATATATTTCAGAAAATGAGCACCTCGCTCGTACCTGTGTGCTTGTTGCTGTTGATGGTAGAGCTAGAGGAGCTTTTGCAATAACTGACCCAGTGAAGCAGGAAGCTGCTCATGTTATATCATATCTCCACTCAATGAGCATATCAAGTGTCATGGTTACAGGGGATAACTGGGCAACAGCTACTGCAATAGCTAGTCAGGTGGGCATTCAGAAGGTGTTTGCTGAGACAGATCCCCTTGGGAAGGCTGACAAGATAAAGGAGTTGCAGGTAACAAGTTTCGGATTATATTGTTGCTAAGTAATTTTTTCAGTATGTAAATGCATTACATGTGAAAGTCGTTTTTGAAAAATCATGTGAGCATGTTAGAAATGGACAACTGCTGAATTACACTGGTAAATGTATAAGTGATGATAGTAAAATGACTGATGCAAGCCCCCTTCCTCTCTTTTCCCTCCCCATATCATATATTTGACCAGTACTGTCAGCCATTGGGCATGCATTTTTTCCCCTAATTTTCTTGAGACACTCATATATGGTGCTATATGTGCAATGCACTCTGGAGCTATCCATGGCATTCTTTGTTCGATAATTATCTTGTATATTTTATCTAACCAGTCCTTTATACAGTTGCAAGGTACCAGTGTGGCAATGGTAGGAGATGGGATCAATGACTCACCAGCCTTAGTCGCAGCTGATGTTGGCATGGCAATTGGGGCGGGCACTGATGTTGCTATAGAAGCTGCTGATGTTGTCCTAATGAAGAGCAACTTGGAGGATGTTGTTACTGCTATAGATCTCTCACGGAAGACAATGTCCAGGATCCATCTCAATTATGTTTGGGCACTTGGATACAATGTTCTCGGGATGCCAATTGCTGCAGGGATTTTGTACCCATTCACTGGGATTCGTCTACCCCCTTGGCTTGCTGGCGCCTGCATGGCTGCTTCATCCATAAGCGTGGTTTGTTCATCACTCTTGCTGCAATATTACAATAAACCTTTACGTGCTAATACTACTTGAGAGAGATTTGCTCTTGGATCGATTTGATAGTTCTATTAGAGTAGTTTTAAATTGATGACTTGGCCCTTGAAGTATTATCTTCAAATTAGCTGAGGCATGAATAAGGATGTGCTTATGTAGTTGTGATGGAGTAGTATGTTGTCATTAAAGCAGAAGCAAATTGAAGTTCTTGATAGCGAAGAATGGAGATTTTTGAACCCATCGCTTCAATTACTATCTCACAACTTCTATTCTGTGTGTTGCTTGTTGCATTTGCATTGAAAGTAGTGACCGTGAGTTTTTTGGTTGTAAATGCAAATTGCCTATTAAATTTTAAAATTTCTTGAAAAATAAAAAATTAAGAAATTCCAGGACTGGAAAATGCCTAGGATTACACTTTTATCTCTGTTCGCCGCAGAAGGCTTGTTGTTAGTGGCGCCGTTGATCCCCTTGCTCACTTGGGAGATCATTAGGACATTAGATGTGGCTTGAATTGTTACCGGGTAAATAGCAAGGAGAATAGAGATAAGAAGAAAAATTCAGCTAAGAAGAAAGAGTATAGACATGGAGAAGATGTAACATTTCTAAATGGGAAAATTATCATTGAGGGAGTAGGATGTTTCTAAATGACAAAGAAAGTTATTGTTTTTTTATTAATTCAGGAAAAGTAGGGCTCGTTTGGTTTTATTTTTATTTTCAATTTTCATTTTTATCATTTTCAGATTTTGAAAAGTTAGTGAAACTAAGTTGAAAATGAGTTTATATTCAGATAAATTGTTGAAAAAATAATGATTATGTTGGGTTTAGTAGGTTGTAAGTGGAGAGAAATTGAAATAATAAAATAGAGAGAAAATATATATAGATTTTTGGGAGTATATATATATATATATATATATATATAGGTTATTGAAGAATTTATATTGAGAATGAAAATAAAAGTGATGTTAGGTAAAAATGTGTAAAAATTGATGTGTTTTTATTTTTAAATAGTAGAAAATGTAAAAAAGGGATATGAAAATGAAACCAAACTTACCCTACAATTAAAACGTCAATTTTACCATTTACTTTCCTCCTTTTCATTTTCTTTACCTTTATTTTTTTGTTACAAATTTCTTTCCTAAAAGGTTTCGATTCATCCTTCAATAATTTTCTTTTAGCACGCAAGTTCAGTTTATTTTACAAATCTATTTTCATCATGTTGCCTTAAAAATACAGTTTCTCTTTAATTTATTATATTGACACAAATTATTGGGTACGTGGACGAACTTTAAGATAACTAAAACTACATTGGATAAGATTTTATTTTTATAGCAGATAATATTATGAAAATGTTTGGTGTTATGTTTTATATTTAATTATGAAATGTGTTTTGGGGGAATGAATGTGGAAAGTGGGGTTAGGAAATATGAAAGTTGTGTTGGGGAATGTAATGAATTTTTGGTTATATTTTGGGAATTAGTTAAAAATTCGTTCTTAAGAGTTTTGATACGTTTGTTTATATTTTGGGAGAGAAATATTTTTTTACTATAGCAGTTAAGTCAATATTTTTTTATTGGATTTTTGGATGAAAATGAATTTGAGTAATTTTTTTAATTGTAAGGATAATGATAAAATATGTATGATACATGTATATGTATATATATATATGTAATTATTGGAATTCATTGTGATGTAAATTTGTAATGATTCGTTGAATTATGTGGGTTATTATATATTATTTTTAGATATATTAAATATAGTTGATTAGTTTGTTGGTTGATATATATATATATATATATATATTTTTTGTTAAAGTAAATAAGTTGGCATTTTTTGGATTAAAAAAGCAATTATTTGTACAATAATGCAATAGTATTTAATGCCCAAAATTTTAAAAAAGAAAAGAAAAGAAAAGAGCCCAAAAGAATAATAGAAAAGGTGACATTCAAGATACGTGTGCTTAAATAGCAATTATGGTATAAGAATTTCAATGGTAACAAACAAAATGATCAAAAATAGAGCATAACGACAACCAACTATGTACATAGATTGAAGAAATGTTGTTCTAAACTACTATTCATACAATCGATAACCAAATATAAGAACACATAAAAGTACCAGGCCTACCATTCATCCATATCATAATAGTAAGTAAAAGATACTGTCTTAAAGAAGAAGTATCACCATAATTAATAGTACATAACACATAATTCAAACATCATGGTTGGGGGAGCAGGTGTAGGAGGGCTGTAATGTTTGCTATTGATGATCGAACCTCATTGGATTGTTATATGACTGTGGGAGGGGGTGGTGCATCCCTTCCCATCCCTTTATCAAATAGGTCGATGGCACGTCTGTGGGTAAAAATATAGCATAGCGGGTGGTACAAAGGCTCTTCAAATATACAAAAATAGCATTGTCTGATAGTCTCCCGTACAAGGTCCATTACAATTTGGTTATAATATGTAATGAGATATGTGTATATTTATATATAAAAAAAATAAAAATTGGTCAAGTTTACTTACATTCCCAACATATGCCTAGTACCATGCATCGACTCAGACCACATTTGAGTCAGTATTATGATGCACTCCAGGAATAGCTATGTACTCTAGGAACGCGTTGTAGCATCGATGTAGCTGCTGAACCCTAATCTTAACTTCTTCAATTGTCCTTGCCTCCTAAATGTATTGAATAGATGGAATGTAATGTGGAAGCACTCATCTTTAAAAATCTCCCTAACAGAGATATCCTGGGAGGACATGATAGTCATCAAGTAATTAACGAGGATAGCTTTTTCCTCATCGCTCTAGTTGGAACCATGAAATATGCCGTATGCAGGCACATTACGAGTCATTTGTATCCTATTGGATTATCCCGCCATAGTTTGTTTTATATTGTTAAATTAGGATTCAAGTAAGAATGTGCATAAAATATTCTATAACAAACAAGGAGTCTCCAAACATCTAGTAAAGTACAATATATCCAACATAGATAACAAGTTTTCAATATATAACATTAGTTACATTACAAACATTATGGACCATTATTATACTACAAGAATAAACTAAAATCAAGATGATATAGGTGGTTAATGTGGCATTTGAGCTGTAGTAACTTAGGTCATGTGAGATAAGGTAGGACGTCTCGATAGTCTCATGCCAATGCAGTGAACAACCTTAGACCATGACGAGAGAGGGCCAACTTGCAACAATATATTGATGCTGCCATCAGAGCTAACAGGTATATCTGCTATAACTCGAGTAGAATGAGAACATGGAAAATTAGCCTAGAAGATCCTACAAACATATAGAACTATGTGACATACTTGAATCTGATACAACAATAGGGTGTTACTGCCCACCCAATAACAAATCATTGCATCTCTTAGGTTAGCATTGATGACATTCAGGTCATGGTGGTTTTCTACGGGGCTCTAAAGATCTTAGACAATAGGTCATATCTAGTCTCTCTGAGCGTAAAGTAATGCTTAGCAAGTGGGTATACCTGCACAAACAACGAAAGATAAAATTGAATATGGAATATGAACATTCATACAATAGCAATACTGAAAGATGATAATGTGCATAAGTCTTACCGTGAGAAACATTGGTCACAAGTAGGTCAGCACGAATATGTCACCAGTCGTTGGCTTACAGAAGATGTCCGGATGGGTGACAATCACCTTCATAGTGTTGTGGTGCTACTTAAACTCATTAAATTTCTCAACGTGAATATACGTTGTAAGTGGTGGCCAAGTTAGTGCGCTATCTAAGGTATGCATATCTCTGTGTACATCTCATATGCTAGCAACTCAATTGTGTTAATGTTAAGAAGCATATGAAAGAAGCGCTTCCCAATGTCGAGGCCCCATACATTTGGAATGGGCTTGCCTGCACCTTCTATCGATGCATGGTGGTTTATCCCTGCAGAATATAAACATGTCCATATCCAACACAAATGAAGATAATTACATATATAGCTAATAAGATATGAAATGCAAGATAAAAATATGAAAAGTAAATGATAAATCCTAAGTTAGTACATGAACATGCTTTGTTCCATCCTATACAACTATCATACAAATAATATCTTAAGTGAAATAGCAAGTAGTAGCATAAAAAAACAATAAAATATAGATACAACAACCACATAAAGGCAATAGTAACATAGGCTTGCTACTCTATGCTACATGCGTTGGTGTGTGATGATTAGTGCGTACAGAGCTTTACTTATCATGGAATGGGGTGCCTATGGAGGCAACACTTGAAGAACTAATTGTGGATGTAGTAATGCTATAAGTGCCCTGTGTGGAGATACCGCTAAAACCTTCACACTGCTTATATATACCTGCATGTTGCCAACCTAATGGGTTCGCTCATATGGAGCTCCATGGTGGTCACCTCCAATAGGGCATTTGAAAAAATAACATCCGTAGTTTGACTTTGTTCTAGCCATCATGAAGTGCATGGGTCTAGCATTTTATGCACACAGGGGAGCTTCATCCATAGTCATCCCTTACCAAATGATAATAATCACATCATTAAGGAATAATAGTACAATAAATTTATTCATATTTTTATACGAGTTATAACATATGAACATGCACAACTAAGTTACAGAAAATAGTGAATTGCATAAAAGTAGCCGCGACAAGTTTAATTATACTGTTCATTACAAAAAAAAAGAAGTGAAACAACAACAATCTAAAAATAGACAAGTTCAATGTCTAATGGATGATTTGACAAACACATATAGGTAGAATGACATAAGAAGTTAACCCTCCTTTGCCCATATCCAATTTGCTAGAGCATCTCAAATTGCACCATGTGCTTGGACCTCTTGTTGACTCGGGTGACCATTGTGATAAAAGGTCTCCTTGTTAGGCTCAAGTTTAGGGTCTGGTGTAGTGAAAATGGTATTATCCTAACTAAACTTATGAGTGAAATTATGTACAATGCAGCATGCAATGACAAAATTAGTTTTCTTATTGACTATGTAGCTCTGCATACCTGAAGAAAGGAACGGGAATTATTTCTTCAAAATCTCAAATGTACGTTTGTTGGTATTCCTCAATCGTGAGTGGAGATGGTTGAACATCTCTTTTGGGCCACTATAAGCAGTAGGCCTATTGAATGTTAGAGTTGGTAACAGGACTACCTATAGGGGGATATAAAGTATATGTAGTTCGTGAAGTTGGCATCAACAAGGTAATACTTCCCTATAATATAAATAATCATTAGTTTGGTACTTATAGTAGTCAATAAGAGAAACTCCTATTGGAGTTATATGATTGGATCATATATAGTTGTTAAAAGTAAATACAAGACCTGATGAGGGAAAGGGAAAGGTTGGGTTACTTTGAATTGCACTGAGCAACACTTTACATCATTTGCATTGCCCTCCCATATGGCATACATATAGGTAAACATCTAGTTAAAGTCTACTATGGCAAGAACATTTTGGGATACTATCCCTTTTTGCGAATGATATGCATTTAGCTGACAAGATCAATATATCGGTAACCAAGCATAGATCGATGTGCCGTCGATTGCTCGACTACACCTAAATTAACATATAACTTATTCACTAATCAAAATCACTTCTTTTACCTTTTATACCTGAAAGTATGAATAGAAGTCAGGATTCGATTGAATTTAGTGCGGGACCTCATTAAAATTTGAATGAGAGATCGACTCCTGAGCTAAAATATTAATCACCCTAATTGTACAGTAAATATGATGATTCACCATCTTCAAAGAGTGTTGGAAATGCTTCATAGTATACCTTTGTCTTTGATGTGTGCCCATGGTCTGCATAAACATTGCAACCTTCTCAATAGGCAAAACTCGACACTGCTGCATTTGCGGTAGAAGCCCATAGGTTGCTAATTCATGGACCAAGTGAATGAATGTGGGTTTCGTCATGCACAAATCATCATAGGATTGATTGGGGTGGCCATCCATGATCTCTCCAATCTAATCTATCCCTTATAGCATAGATTGTTGTGTAGCATTCTATCAATGTATAGATTTGGCAACATTACATTTGTGATAAAGGCTACATCATCAGCTCTGTTCGATATGTCACTACCAGGCGTGCTAGGCGATCCTTCACTATACTCCAACTCATCATCTTGGGGTGGAAGTAAGCTCGATCTACTAGTCATCTATGTCAAAAATTCTTCATAATAAGTGGTTGTTAATGTGATATGATTACAAGACACAACATAATTAAGCGTATCATTAGAAATGTTAAATGTGAACAAAAATACACGATAAAGTTCATACACACGAAAGTATAAGAAAAACTAGAAAGACAAATACATAACACACATAAAGCAAGAAAATACATGAAAAAATGTCCATCTATGGTGGTCTAGGGAAAGAGGGGTCAATCTAATTGCCTAGGGATTTAACCCAAATATGCTTCTCTTTATCATCAAACTTTAGGAAAAATGTCCTCATGGTGTTATTGTAGGAGCATTTATAGCCCTTCTAAAGAGATGATCTGGTAGCCCCTCCATGCAATGCAGAGCGGCTACACACTCGACAATTAATTCATGGGCTTTATGCCTAATCCTCTCAAACTTAGTGTCTATCATGCCATCACATTTATTTAATACTTCTTGTAATTGAGATTATATTTCCCTACAATAGTAATTCTTCTTATTGCCTCTCCTCCTCCTTGAGGATCCCTCCTCATGACTACCAGTTGTGTCCATAGTGTCATCACATGAAAAAGTCGATTGTTTTGAACCGTCACTACTCTTTCCTATCATGTTCTCGATAATGGGTGGATCAGTGTTAGCAGCTAGAAGGGGTTGGGTAGAAAACCTGGTGTGGAACCTCGTAGCAACATTCTTCGAGAACAAGGTAACACACACTCCAACAGGTATGCATGCTCAGAGTTTTTCTAAGAGACGATACAATAAGCATTAAGTGAATAATTAATAAAATAATGAAAATGTAAGACCATACACGATAGTGAGATCCAGTGGGCACTGCAATCCTCATTAGTTGTTACTGTGTTTTGCTTGTAATCCCAACCGTATTTATTAATGTATAAAACATACGCCATGACTGTTGGAGCCCGTTCCATTTTATCTTAAACTGCTTCACATTGTACATATATCCAAGAAATAGAGCTATATTTAGCTTGTTACAAATCTTATTCCATGTGTACGATGAAAAAGTGGTGGAAAGCAGTTGACCCACCTGAAATTCCTTATATGCTAGCTCGATTAACAATTTTTCATTAGCAAATAGCCATTGCTTGTATGGTGTCCTGTTACCCCTACTTTGGGTACCATAAGATGGTTCATCTCCAAACAATGGTTGTTGACTATAAAGATCCTTCTATTGACATGTTTTTGTACAACATAGCCATGGAGATTACATAAATAGAAATTGAATATGTTCACTTGTGTACTTCTTGTTCATAGTAAATTAATATCTAAATTATATATTAAAGAATTAAATAAAATGCATGGAACCTAAACAAGAAAAAGAAAAGCAATGATGAATCATAAATAAATACTACTTAACTAGAACAAATATTTATTTCAAGAGTGAAGTCTAATTTATTTAAGATCTATTCCATATTTTGATTAATTGTCTATACTACATCACTACTAATTCCCCTTTTTTTAGTATGTCATATGGATACATTATTAATGTCTATTACGAATTATCTACTATGAGCATCAACTGAAGTAACCTTTATTTATTTATAATTGGAGGGTTTCATGTGAGAAAATTACTTGTCATAACTTGTGAAATTGGAAATGCTACTTAACTGGCACAAGTAGTTATTTTAAGAGTAAAGTTTAATTTATTTAAGTTATACTTCGTATTTTGATAAAATGCCTATACTACTAAACTACTAATCACTCCTTTTTATATAATTCATATAGATACATTATCATTGTTAATTTATTTTATCAATTATCTATTACGATTGTGAACCTAAAGAACCTAGTTGGGGATTCCCTTGTAACAAAACTACTTGACATAATGATAGGAGATGGAAAATAATTCTTAGAGTAAATTGCAGTCAGCCCCTAACTTATGACCTCATTTGCACATTGGCCCCCAAGCGTTGTTGATGTACAATTTCATCCCCTGAATTAATTAAAATATTCGCCAACACCATATTTGCACTATTTTGGTGGAATTTAACAAGAATATTATGTTACCTTCAGCCCACATGTCCAATTCTCATTTGTTAAATTCCACCGGAATAGTGCAAATATGGTGTTGGCGAATATTTTAATTAGTTTAAATGGTGAAATTGCATATTGACAACGGTTAGGGGCAATGTGCAAATAGGGTCATAAGTTGGAGGGCTAACTGCAATTATTCCTAATTCTCAAGTACAACAAGGACTTATTTTACTAGTAAAGTTTAATTTATTTAAAGTATATGAGTTGTTTTAGAAAATTGTGTATACTACAGGACTACTATTGCATCATTTTTTTATATATTTCAATTGAATAAATTTGGCATATACTATTCATTTTATTGTTTATATTCTTCAAAAATCATATTTTCCTTTTCCATAAACAAATGATGTTCACTTGTTTAATTTGTTACTAAATGAGATAAATTAATTAGAGAATAAATCACAAAAGAAGCTAGGAGAAGGTATGAATTTATCATTTAATGAGTAGACATTCCAATAAATTGAGAATATTCAATTATCACGAAAACAACCATTTAAATTGAAAATTTAATACCAAATATTAGCTTAAACTAATACCTTGTCCCAACAAGTGTAATTTCATTACAATGTCAATATGCTACTTAAATCAAAATTTGATATAGCTACAAAACATAACAATCAATATGCAAGCTATCATCCTAAACTGTCCAAATATATAAAAGGTCTAGTTCATTCTTCTCTAGTGACAAACTCAAGTGGCATTATACACCAAGTGACACCAACAACAATACACCTTATATTTACCAACAAACCAAAAATGTGAGATGGGATCTTTTGAGACCACATCAACACGAAATGATGTGATCCTAATCAAAGACCCATCTTTCTTTCATAAATGTTGTCACTCTCACTCACCCCACAATCAAATACAAATTTGAGTGGAATATACTTAAACAAAAAAAAAGACATGCAATGAACATATATGCCGCCACAAAGGGTGTAAAGCGAGTGCTAACTTTGGACACAAACACTTAAAACCTCCCATAAGTTGACATCAAAAGACATAATCTGTGATGTTTTCAAAATAAAGTTGGACAAAAATTTACTTGACTTGCACATCTTGTACACATTCCTTAAATAGCTTGGAGAGAAAAACAGAACAAGATACAAAGGCCTTTACTCAAACAGACTACATAGGATAGACTACATGTTGAACAAAGAGAACTAGTGAAATTTCTTAAAATAGGGACATGGACACTTCAAAAGACCAATCAAGATGATGTCACCAACATCAATTAAAGAGTGACAATCATGGACAAAACTATAAATCACCCTAAAGGAACAAAACATAGTGTGGGATAGTGAGTTAAATCAAGACAACACACATATAACTGAATAGTTGACTAAACAGCCAGTGAAAAGTAGGCAAAGACATGCACAAACTAGTTTGAATCAACTTATACTAAGTGTAGCAACAAATAATATGCTATAAAGTTCACTACCAGTTAATGAATGGTTTGAATCAACATGTGGTAAGTGTAGCAGCATATAATATGCTACAAAGTTCACTACCAGTTAGTGAACTATATGTTAAAAACTTTCATTACATAATCCTAAGTAGTCATTACAAGGGAATTACTTACTTCTCCTTTTATGGCATGGAGAAACCCGAAGCATGACGCTATCGAATCTAAATTGTCAAAGGGGGATAATAAAAGTCAACCAAATTCAAACAAGCACAATGAAGCATATTATCAATCCAACCAATCCAACAAGGAAAGATAAAAAAGAAAACTATAGTATCCAAAGCAATTACACACACTAACAAGTCAATGTATAGCACATATTCACAATAAATATAAGCAAGAAGGTAACAAACTAGTGGATCAAACTAAACATATGTATCATTTACAGATGAACTAAAATTGGCTTGGGTTTGGGATTCCAAACAAGGTGTTGACGCGAACTTGGACTTATTTTGAGCTTTGGAAAGTTGTCCCTAGAGGATGATGAGGACTTGTTGATTTGCTAACCTTAAGTAATGATAGGAAATTATTAAATTTGATATCCTAGTGTGATAGTGATGAGTTGTGTATCAAACCGCAAATGATATACCCATCGTTGCGCTAAGATTCAATGTGATACATGGTTGATGGTGTGAGATTGCTTGTGAAGTATAGGGATAGAGGTGCAATTTTGCAATGTAGAGGGAATAGGATAGACTATCTAATGGTTTCTTTTTCCATTAGGGGAGGGTGAGTGTGGCAGTATGAAGAATGGTAGAGGAAGGACAAAATTTATAAATGTACATATGGGTAGGGTAACACCCTACTTAGGTCCAAAGTGTCATACACATACTCATACTTATTAAAGATAATGTATGGATATGAATAGGGTCTATACCCATAAGTTATCAATGTACCTATATCCATTACATTATCTTTAATAAGTAATGGACATGAGTAGGGTCTATACCTATAAATTATCCATGTACCCATACTAAAAAATTACCCATTATTTTATACTTCAATTTTAATCTATGAACCTAAAAATTATTTATACTGAAATCAAATTTATACGAATGATAAACTTTTTATACATAAAAATTACAAATATGTAAATGAACAATAACAACTAAATATTTTTCTTCATTAAAAATTAAATTAAATTAATAAAATTAATAAAGTTAATATATTGGGATAGCAATTTTTCTTTTTAAATTGGAATCGCATAGCAACGGTTCAACATTTTTCATTAATAAAATTAATAATATTAAAATTAATAGTGGAATAAATATTTTTTATAAAAACAGTTAATAAAATTAGTTTTGCTAATAAATAAAGTTTATTAATATAGAAATTAATTTTTTTTATAAAATTAAATATAGAAAAAGTTTTTTTTAAACTGTTTTTATTAACTATTTTTTTAATTATATTAATTTAATTAGCAAAAAGTTTAATTGTTAATTATATTAATAAAGTTTAACCATTATATCAATAATACAGTTAATTTAATTAGCAAAAAGTTTAAATTAACTAATTTAAATTTAATGATTAAATTAAATTAAATATAGAAAAAGTTTTTTTATTTTTTGTTATCGTATGCCAAACAATATTTTTAGTATATATTGAAAAAATTAGTATATACATTAAAAATATAAGTCCAATAAACTAAACCCAATAGGTCTTGGGTTAGATATGGTAGGGTAGGATTAGGGTATCATCGTATTTTAAGATAGGGTAGAATATAGAAAATTTTTGTTTGGGTATTTTAGGGTATGAGTGTGGGTAGGGTAATATTCTAACCATTTATAAGCCTATAAAGATGGTTGGCATATTGGCTAATAATGTTCAAATGTGATTGTTGGAATAGTTGAATGACAGGACTCCTCACACACAGTTAGTCTATTGCAGAATAACAAAGAAAAAGAAGAGGTGTAGTAATGACTAACCATCTATTGAAAGGACAATACATTGTAAAATAGAGAATTCACCAAAATAAAGACAAAGCAGCTTTATTAAAGCAAAAAGTGGTGTCAGGGGGATCCAATCAAATAAGATTTAGCCAACGTCAATATAAAATAAGATATATAATTGAATATAGTTAGTGAAGGCAATGTTTGGTTGTGTTTCGTTTATATTTCCTAATTTCAGGCCAATAATTAACATAATTCCAACACAATTCAACTGTACGTACACTAGACACATGCTGAAAGAACAATATTATTCACAAGACAACTTAAAAGCAGGGTAGGTACCAGATATAACAAAAAAAATGTAAAACTAGTGTATAGTTGCACAGTAACCATCTCATAGCAAAATAACACAAATTTTTTTTTGAAGAAATAAAAAAGGAAAGAAGAAGAAAAAGAAGAAGGAAATGGGCCCAACAAAATCAAACTTATAGACAATGAAATCATATATACTAATTACACTAACAAATTTCTTCGTAATCAAATGAAACCATATTGTCACAAACTCTAAACCCAAAAAAACGAACTTGAACAAGCCTATCTAAAAAATACACCACTTCCCCCCTCCCCAAGCACAAATCTAGATGCATGATGAATAAACATGCAAATCCTAATCAAAGAAAGAAGCAAATGAGATAGCATTACTATAACAACATAAACCATTTTTCCCAAACCACAGAAAATCGTACATCATTTTGTGAAGAAGTACCAAAATACAACCACAATTTAGTGACAAAATAATCATAATAAAACAAAAAAGATGCAAAAACATACCATAATGAAATCGAGAGTGTGAACCCAACACAATATCATAACACATATTAAGTAAAATCAACTAATCCATGGATGTTGGGAAGCAAACAACACATGCAAACCACAAATCTATCCTAAATCAGTCAAAATCATCAAATATGCACATCACAATGATTAAAACCCATTGGTTTATTTTTCTGCAAATGATCCCCACCATAAGGGGGACATTACTTATCAGCACTCACCATTTAAAGAATCAGATCAAATCGGGTGGTCGGACCGGTTGAACGATCGATTGCCCTATGAATCGGTCTGAATCGATAGTCAAACCATTTGAACTATTGAACCGTTCAAGATTTATGAAAACCAAATTGGTTCATTTATTTTCTTTTTTTCTCCTTTAATTTTTGGCACAATTTAACACTTTTTTTTGATATTTTTGGCCTAATGTGATCCTCAAAAGTTAAGATATATCTTAAAATGGTAAAAGCCTAAAACACTTAAACAAATCTACAAAACAAAAGCCCAAAATCAAATCTAACATTCAAATTTTTTTAAATCTAACCTTTAGTCCCTTACCCAGCCTATGTGCTCTTGGCTATCTCTTCTGAGAAATTCTAACTTATGAAGTTGAATAATATAGTTTAAAGTTTTTATATTTTATGTTTGGTATTTTATTAACTTTTAAGTAACATATAAAATATACAATATATATTACAAAAGTATGATGTCATGATTCAATTGTAATTCAATTATGGTCTGACCAATGGTTGAACCAGTAAACTGTGAACTGATAAGTTTTTTGGTTTAAGGAATAGTAACAACCCTAAAATTTTATTTATAATATGTGACTTTATCATTATTTAAAATTTTTATGAATTTTGCATTTTTAATTATTTTAAAAGTTTTGTAGATCAAATTATAATTTTTGTAGACTCAATTGTGTTGACTTTTGAATAAATTGGGGCTAATTGCAATTTTCAAAAAATTTGGGGTAAAATTACATAATTTGAAATTTTATTAAAAAAAATCAAATCAAAAATCAGATTTTGAGCACGAGCAGGGGCCCTCTTCTGCCAACCTTTCCTTTCTTTTTCCTTATTTTCTTTTCTTCTCCTTGTTCCTCTCTTTTTCTTTCTTCTTCACCAAGAGATCATCACCATCTCTGGCCATTCTCTGGCAACTTTTTCAGCCCTCCAAACCCACCAACCTCTTCCTCTCACCACAACCAACACCCTTAACATCTCAAAACTACCAATCGGGCGGCGAAGCAGCGGTGGTAGAAGAGGACCAAGAAAAGCCAATCACAGTGGTTGCTAGGTTCCTCCATTTTCAGCAACCATTCGCCATTCTGAGGGTTAGGTTAGGAAGCTCTTGATGAGAGGAACACAACAGTGTCCTTGCATGGCGATTCTGACAACGGCAAGGCGGTGATTTGAGCTAGATAGAGAAAGAAAAAAGTTGACAGTTTTTGGCTCGTTCCAGTGTCTACACTGCTCGAAATTGAAAATAGAAGGTGACATTGGAATCCTCACAATGAGAGGAATAATCTGGTGGTGAAGTTTCTTTTTCGACAGTGATGAAGAGACAGTCTCCTCATCTTGACACGGTGATCATCCCGATGCTTTCAGTTTGTGATTTCGAGCCTTCATTAGTGAGATTAGATTTTTATTTGATTATTGCATGTTATATATATGTGTGTGCATGCACACATACAATTGCTAGTTTTGTTCAGGTCGAACCTTTAAGTCAATATCGGTATTTTGATGATTATTTTTCTATGTGAGGAATAGGGTAATGGGAGATATGATCTTGGACTCGTACATTCGTAAATAATAAGTTGAATATAAATTTTGATATCGAGAATCATTATAAGTTAAATGGAGTTGGAATGGGAATTTGACTAGGGGATTATGCGTAAATATTGATTTTGAAGAATTTTGTAATATCCTAAATGTTTGATGCATTTCTATAACATTTTTAGGATTGAACAAGAATTTTGATTTGTGGCATATTTTCCTGATTAGGTGATGACAAGCAAGGTACCAACGAATAGTAGATTTGATTTTGATTGTTGCTGTTTGGGACTACAAGAGGTGAGGTTCTCCTATTGTGGGTTATTTGCTTGTATAAGCTTACTCGTATTTATTGGAAACCCCTATAAGGGTCTGCCAATTTCACACTTTTCTTTCTACCTATTAATTATCATAAGCTTTTGTGTGGGTTTTTCTGTTTCTATACATACTCAAATTTGTTTGAGATCTAATTTGTTATCTGACATCTATTCTGTACACCTCTGTGAGGGTTATTTGTTGAGTTTGATTCTGATTCCTATCTATTCTAGCGCCTAGAGCCTCTGTCAGTTATCTATATTTTTAATATCTGTATGTCCCGTACTTGTACAGTTCTGTATCGTACTTATTGCTTTATCGGCATATCCATCTGTTCTGTTTTGTATTTGCTTTTATTTGTTGGTTATTTGATTATTTCTTACTTTTTTATTTGATTATCTGTTATAGTGTGATTGTCATATGGGAGTAAAGAAATGTTAATCCTTGTTGTGTGCATGAGATAAGTAGTAAACTCATGAGACCTGGTTAAGGAACGGGACGTTAATCCCTACTGTGTATATGGAAAAGCCGTGAACCCATCACACCTAATTAAGTAACGGGGATGTTAATCTTTACTGTGTGTATGGATAAGCTGTAAATCAATTAAGTAATGGGACGTTAAGCCCTGCAGTGTGCATGGGATAAGCCGTAAATCCAAAACTAATGATAGGGTGAATTTGATGAGTCTGTCTTGTTTTAATCCATATTTTTATTGTTGTACCCTGCTCGTGGAGCAATAAGGGTAGTTACGTTTCTTGGTCTAGATTAGGTGGTTGTCCAGGTCAAATGAGCTATTTGTATTTTCTCCCGACTGTGATTGGTTTAGATGCTCTATACTTCCCGAGCAGGATCGATTGAGATGATCCCAGGTTGTTTGAACCAATAAGTACAACTCTAAGCTAGTACCTCTCGATAGCTTGTTCTTGTTAGTTTGTGTGATCATTTCTAATAGTCTGTATTTGATTTGTTGAAAAATTGATACAGGATTTCTTGTAATTGATCTATTCTGTTATTGATGATAATTAACAGTTGTTGGGTTCATCTTTCCCCAATAGATCCCTATTCTCTAGATTATGAATATCCCTCACTAAGCCTTTGGACTTACCTCCCCCCCTAATTTATTCTATATATTCTCAGATAGGACTGAATGATAGGTTTGGACTTCTGATTGGATCAGCAAGTATAATTTTGTACTACAACAGCCATGTATAATTGCTTATGGGCCTTATATATGTTGCACTTTACCTTTAGAGATGATGTGATATGGCAAAGATGTTAAGGATGTTTTTTTTGGGATTGTAAATATGTTTGGGTACCTCTGAAGAATAGTTTTTGGTTATGAATGTTGCTGACTATGGTATTAATTAAAATATAAGTTTTGCTGCTTAATTTGTTATGATGTTTAATTAAATTTTTGGGCCTAGTATTCTTGTTACAATTTTCATGTAAGGTTGATCGGAGTGACACCTCGACTTAAGTGATGTCCGGAGAGGGGCGCTACAGGAATGGTCTGATTTTTGGAACATTATCAACACCTTCATGCAGGGTTTCTACTTGTTTTGGGGTTAAATCTAACCATTTTTGAATGTTGTTGAAAAGGAATAGCCATTGAAGGGATGGGAGAGAGAGCGAGTGAGAAGATGTGAGAGTGAAGAGACATGAGAAAGAAGACAGAGTTAGACAAATTTTAACTTGTGCAGATTGTGGGGGAGTGGAAAAATAAATGGAGATTTTGGATATAACATTTAGAGTAGGGGCTATTCTAGACATTGGACATATCAGTGTTTTGGAGCCAAAACATTGATATGTTTGGTTGCCTTTCGACAAAATGATTTTGTTTTGCCAAAATGCAGCCAAACATTGCCTTTATTTTCTTGTTATTTTGGTATTTAATCAACATTAGGTGCATTCTGAAGTTAATATGCATGTACTTTAGTAATACAAAATATAAATTAGTATTTGTTGATGCAAAGAATAGAAATGATTTAAAGGTGAAGTTTGAATCCATTTTTATGTAGTTGGATTAACAATTACTTTTTGATTTTTGTGTAGAAAGTTATTTGAATGATGTATTTGAGTTTTGCATTTTTCTTATTTGAGACTCAACAAATCATCACCTGCAATTTTCCTTATTAGTGGGGGAGTTCATTTTACTAAAAAAAATCAATATTAAGATATAAGCTCTCCTAATTAAGGTTGTTTGTGAAATGAACTATCAGATCAAACCTTACAAGAAACATTAAATTTGCAATATATAAATAAAATTTGCTAGAAGAATAAATACCACAAAAAAGAAAAGAAAGAGAGCATTCAAAAAAAAAAAATGCTTTTCAACTTTAAAATTTACCTATATTTGCAAAGTAATAAATTAAATATGGAAAGTGCTTGACCTTTATTTATTTTTTCTATTTTCTATGTTTTACAGGATCAGTTAATTAGGCAAAAATCCCCAAGCCAACTTCCATTTTAGGGATCAGTCTCCAGCCACCTTTTCCTTAGTTTTAACTCTTCAATTCCAACTTTAATTTAGAGTTCACTCCCCATTTGAAGTAAAAAGACAAACAAATCCTAACTTAAATTGAAAATGACATAAACTCTCCACTTTCCCACTAACAAAATTGTTAGTCATATAACTCCCCCGACAACGCACATTTTCTCTTCCTATTTCCTCCATCCATGCAAACTCGACAAACGCAGTAATAACGCTCTACTTGCCATTTCCGTGTTGGTGTTGCAACAAAATCTTCATCTCTTTCACTTTCTTGTTCGGGAATTGACTTTTCTCCATTTTTTTTGTGGTCGTAGCTAAAAGGGTTTCTATTTTTACCCCCCAATTGCATAGCCTATGAGGTAAGTTGTGTAATTTTCTATTTTATTATTACTGTATTGAAATATAGAAGAGAATGCAATACATTACTTTGTTTGCTTCTTGTTTGATTTTTTATTTCATTATTTTAGGAAGGATTTTGATATACTCAATTCACCACGATTGGTCTTTTCTTTTATTCAAAAAACTTCTAATATAAGTTTTTTGGTCCTTGAATAATGCCAATTTATATTTCAATTGTTGTTTGAATTGTATGTTTCAAAAATCAGTTATTTGAATTTAGTAATTATATAATTTATATAAGGCACTATGTATATTAGTTGTCTGCAACTGAATTTTAGAGATATTATCTAATTTGTGTTGTATACGATGTGTATACATCATGTAACTATTTCTTACACATCTATTGCTGCAAACTCATGATTAATATGATTAGTATTATTTTCAAATAATATAGTATAAAATTCAAATTTTCAGTATCTAAATTGTGACTTGCAGTATAGATCTCCAATTTAGTATTATGTTTCAATTTTGTCGGTAGCAAAATTCAAGTTTTCAGTATTTTAATTCTGACTCTGCAGTGCACAAAACCTTTAAATCAATATGTTGTGCAATTATGGGTTGCAGTACACAAAGCCTTCAATTCAATATTCTGTGTAGTTTTTGTGGTACAAAAATTCAAACTTCTAGTATTTAAATTATGAGTTGCAGTACACAAAATCTGCAATTCAGTATTTTGTGCAAGTCTTTTTAATATATAAATTCAAACTTTTAGTATTTAAATTGTGACATATTGTTCCAAAACCTCCAATGCAATATTTATGTAGTTATGTATATCTCTCTTTTATGCAAAAATAATAGTTAAAACTTGAGGAAGTGTACACCAAACTACTGAAGGTAACACATACTTCGAGCTATATTCTTGGTGCTCTCCAAGGTATTTTAAAAATATTATGAAAGAGTTGGATGGTAAGATGAGCTTCAAATGCACAGAAGTACTAAAGAGAACCCCATTTTTTGTGTATCTTAAAAGAACTGACTTGAGTAAATTGAGTATTGATAGTGTCATTAGAGTTGAAATTCTCTTAAGGAGGTTTTATATTAGGTCTTGTTTTTTTATTTGTGGTAACAATATTTGCTTCCTTTTACTACAAGGAACTTTTCTATTGTTGTAGGGTTGCAGTACATAGGGCAACCTATGAATTTTGATATAAAGATAGAGTTAGAAATTGTTAAATGATTATTTGAAGGAAAAAATAAGAATGTCACTCGAGTGGAGATTTGTAAAAGGTTGAATGAGTTGGCAGAAAAGCATAGTGATCAGAATGTAGATGATTTTGTTAAGACGTACATACTACTAGTTTTCATCTGTATTTTGTTTTCAACTAGTAACTGTTCAACGCCTAGATTTCTTCTACTATATGTGGATGATTTATTTTCCATTGGCCTTTATACATTGAGAGTTGGTGTATTTAAGCTTTTGCATGATGAGATTTTGGTGCATCTAGGAGGTTAAATGGGGAAAGGTCCAAAAAAGAAAAAAATAAAATACTTTGATAGATGTAGTATTGGCTTGATGGTAAGTTAATGGCATTGTTACTATTAATATTTTTTATTATGAACTATTATTGAGTAAATACAACATTACATAATTCATCTTTATTCCTTGCTTGGGAATGACAAATTCATTGCGTTCATTTCCACAATTCCTTCGATGGTATGAGAGTAAGATTCCCATGAAAGTTGTTGATGCAGACGAAAAATTCAAGACGATTATTAAAAATATGGTAATAACATATATTCCTAATCTTTGTTGTTATAATAGTTTTATGTACATATAAAATTAAAAACTAAGATGTAGAGTTATATTTGAACATGTTGTGGATATTTATTTGTTCCCTGATGTGGAAAAATTGTTGTTACCAATATATCATGGAGAACCAACTGTTGATGCGTATGGCTTACAAGAAATGTTAAGTGAGAAAGAAAAGGAGATAGAATTACTTAAAGAAAGACTTTTCTTTTTTGAGAATAAAGGACTTGCTATTGGAGTTGAGGTTGAGAGGAAGAAAGACAGAGAAGTTAAAAAAAAAAAAGTCAGAAGATGAGGAAGAGAATGAGGAAGAGACAAAGGAAGAAGAGGAGGAAAAAGAGGTGGAAAAAGACGAGGAAGAAAAAGAGGAGCAAGAGAAAGATGAAAAAGAGGAGCAAGTGAAAGAGCAAGACCAAGGTGATAATAGTGGAAGTTACGCTAAAAGTCCTGAATTAGGGACATTTTACCCTTGAAAGTCGTCATAGCTTCTATCATAAAAAAAATACAAGACTGAGGTGAGATGACCTAGAAAAGAAAAGAAAATAATGGGCATTGTTTTACCTAGCACCACACCACGAAGGACAAGAATAAAGCAGATTGCTCATAAGAACGATGTCAAGAAAGAGAAGGTATGTGTATACAATTTTTAAATACTGCATTTTGGAGTTTTTATACTTGATGTAAGTGAGACAATTACTGAATTACATTAAAAAAATATTACATAGCTGGATTGAAGTTTTTGATATGTGTATTGCATTTTTGATAGTAGAAGATGAAGGATGTCCAAAATACCAAGTACTGAGTTGATATAGATTAGATTTGTAGACTCCAATTTGTCACATATTGAGGAATTTTTTAATTAGTTTTGAGGACAACTAGATTATAGAGGGCAATTTGAGATATATAATAAATATAGAGAAATTATTGACTCACATCTGTAACGAGATAAAATGGCATAATTATAGTGAATGCACATTGTTCTTTTTATAGTAATTTTATGATTTGAGTAACATGATGATTATTTGTTGTAGTGTTACTGTTTGGGAGGGACATGATCTTCAAATTGGAAGATATGTGTTATGCAATCTGTTGTTTGGAAAAGAGTTGAGGTCAGATTCAATTGATTGCTACATGATGATCTTGTGCAACCTTCATTCATAGAAAAATGTGATGACAATATTTGGTGCCTAACTCCATATGTGTAGGTATGTAATGTTTGTTTTGTATTTCCAATTACAAATAACTTGATTTAACAAGTTCTAACGTTAATTATTAGTAGAAAGAAATTCTGAGAGAACTTGAGAAAGCAAATAAGAGGCATGTTATGAAATAAGGTGAAATTTCAAAATTTTTTGGTCAACTAAGCATACGCAAGTTCCTGAAAGAGTTTAATTTAGACGTACCAAACAAGTGCCAATTTATTATATTTCCCATTAACAACCATTATCACTAGTTCCTCTTTGTGTTGGACATGATTGAGAAAAAGTTCATACAGATGAACTCATCCTAGTCTCCCCAGATGAAAGCAACAATAAAAGATTTTGTAAGTTCGCTTATATTTGTGATACATTCATCCAAGTATTTGAATAAAAAGTAATAAATACTTTTGCAAGCTAAGTTTTCGACTGGATACTTAAAACACAACTTTGAGTATATTGTGCTGCAAAAAGAAATGCAAATACGTTTTAGTCTCCAACAAAATAGAGACCTAGACTGTGGAATTTATGTATATCTTTAGGCTGAGTGTTATGCAAGAAACACGAAGGATTTTTGGCATTATGAGAATGAATGTTTTATAGGTGTGTATCAAGCACAAAGTGCTGTAAAAATTCTAACTAATGAGCATGTTTTAATGTATTCTAGTGGAGAAGAATGATGTTCGAATGGTTATTATTTGGATGAATTGATTATTTTGTTATTTTGTATTTCAATATTTCTGAATTCTTACTTAATAACATTTATAATTTATGTATTTTGGATGATTAGAAAAGGATGGTAGTGTATTAGATGTGTAAAAGAAAGTGTGGTGCTTGTGTGTGCAATGGAGAGTAAGTTTGGGAATGGAAGAAAGTGAGTCCGGGAATGGTAAGTGGAAGTCATATATTACAAATTTGGTTTACGGGATGAAAGAGTTGAATGTAATTCCAACTCCAAATAAATTTCGAATATGATAGAACGTACTGTTCCGTCAGCCTTTGTTAAAGAACCCAAAAGCAAGCTTGCATGCAGATGGAGAATTTAGTGCATACGCATACCATGTGAAACAATTTACAAACATGTCATCAGTACATAGTAACATAATTGACTCCCCAAACAAAAAAATAAACCTCAATACACTCCACCAACAATGCTAATGATCTAAAGTGCACAAACAAGCCCTAAAGTGAGGTTTAGTCACCTAAAAAACATGCAACTCGTATTTCAATCTCATTCACCTTCACAAGTATTGAAAAAGTTACTTGAAATCACAAACATACCCAACTAAATCAACATACAAATTTTCCAAATACAGTAATCATACATTAAAACCAAAAGTTAAGACCCCTATAAATAAATTTCACACTAAAATAACCTATCAAGACCCCCAAAGCAGATGAACAACCAGTGGGGCAAGACCATCGAACAACTTTCAATACTAAGAATCATGTGAAGGTGTATAGGTCAAAATAGTAGGGCAAAAATACAATGGAATCATATTTGTAAAAAGGGTGAAGGAGCCTACTCCAAATGGCAAGAAGCTTTTGGGTAGAGGCTTTTGCCCAGAGCCTTTTAGCCCACATCAACAACAACAACCCAGATGCTGTGAAATTGCCACATAAAAAAATGCACCGAGAGGGGGGGTACTTGTCAGAAATAAGCCGTAAATATTGAGTTGAAGATGAACAAGTAGCAATTTCGTACATGGCCAAAAAACAGAGATGAAGCCTTTTCTCTATAAACGGCCATAAACCGGACGTCAAGCCCTTTTTCAAACAACCGTGGCTTACCTCAACGCCAAATTAAACATCCGCAGAATTTACAAACCCCAGTCCCAATTTCCATAAACCCAGATTTAACTGGTCTATTAAATAAATCATTTTTAACAAATCTATTCCCAGATTCGGAGAGGCGACCTTGACAATATGGAGAGAAATGAAAGTAAAATGAGTAGAGGGAGGAGGGAGACGAAGATCTTTCTGTTGTAGAGGGAAAAAAAGGTAGAGAATGGAAAGGAAACGATGTGTTTTGGTGTGCGAGTGAGGTGAGGAGAGAAGGGTAGTGCAGACAGGTTTGGTGGGTTGTCAAGGTAGGGTTCAGGGTAGGGTTGGGTTGTTTTGATTTTGTTTTGGGAGGGGTTTTTTGATTATAAATTTTTTGTATTTTGGAAGAAAGATTAGAGAGTATGTATGTATTTTGTGTGTATTTTGAGAATTGAAAAATATTGTGAGAAAAGGAAGAGAACACAGCGCAGCCTTTCATTGAATTTTTAGGTGTCTTTCAAGTTCCAGTCTACATTAGACCGATTCATCATTCATGTGTGTGAAAATATAGGTTTTTAAAGTAGATTGATAAAAGAGGACTTCTACTGTCATTACTTTTGAAATGATATGATAAATCCCTCTGCCCAATCATTTCATTACCGAACACAGGCTTACTACCAACTAATTCGATGGCCCAAAATGCATCTAAGCTACAGCAAAAATATTAGAAATTTTAGCGATGCCCCAATATCTGTGCCAATTTGAATGATAATCCTAACAACTTTGCAACTATTAGTGTCACTTTCATTAACTTTATATGACATTTTTTTCCCCTCTTTTTGGATAAGGAACTTGATATGACATAGAATAATAAAAGTATTGTATAAATTGCCTTTGTTAAACCATAAGATTTGTTTTAACCGCATATTCTTTTAGCTATTTAACATTTTGTGCATTTCTGGATACCCCCATTAGTATGTTGCATTTGGTCTTACTTTTTTTTGCCACCACCATTGCTGCTGCTACTGCTGCTAATCTTAATATTTTTTTCACTTTTAAAAAGCCAATATTAAGGATGTAGTAGTTGGTTATATTTTTTGGAAAAGGAAATCCTTCCCCGAAGGATCATCAAACATGTATCAATTTCTTTCTTAAAACATTCTCAATGTCTCCTATTATTTTTGCTTACTTTACCAACAAATCCTCAATCCTCCTCCCTAACATCATTATTTAATCAATCATTACAATAATATTTTAAAATTATATCCAATCATCATACTTACATACATATACATTTTAAATTATTTTATATATATTAAAATTAACATTTAATTCTAATTTCTCCTTACTAATCAGACAAAAAGAAAACCAATTTGATATCGACAGTAGAAAATATTCTATTCCAAAACATAAATAAATATACAAGTAATCTCCAAAATATTTTCTTACTATTCCCCGTAATATAAAAAAAATCTATCACATTCTCCTATCCCAACTTGAAAATTCATTTTCCTAAAATGTACAACTCAAAACACCACAAAGCATATCCAAACACTTCCCAAATATTTTCATTCTTCACCAACATAATAAGTTGATTATAATTTTAAAAAATTAGAATATGACTCACAGTTGATTAGAAGTACCAAATTAGATGAATGACTTTAAATATCAAGTCATCCAACCTTTTTACAATATTCTTGTAAGAATATATTAGCCTAAAATTAAGATTAAGAATAGCTTGCAATTACTTGTATGATAGGGGTGTAAATTGAGTCATCTTGGCTTAGTTCGATCTGGAAAAGCTTAACTCAAGTTTGAAACTATTTGAGCTTAAGTTGAGCATATAGAGCTTAAGGTTGAAATTAAGCCAAGCTTTTAGAATAGTGACTTAAAGACTCATGAGCCCTAATATTTTTTAAAATAATATGTACATATATTAAATAATATACAAAAATAATATTCAAAAAATATGTGCCACATGTTTAGATAATTTTCAAAATGTAATTTTATTTATATATTATTTATTAATAAATAATAATTTATAAATTACTAATTTATAGTTTATAAAATACTAAAAATAAATAGCATGATATATTGAAAAAATGTAAATTTTCTAATTCAAATAATTTTATAAAAATATATAATTATATAATAAAATTTCATTGTATAATATATTATATATGATTACTGCATGTTTTTCAAATTTAATAATACAAGTATGAAATGAAAACTCATCATTATCTTAACAAATTTATTGTTTTATTTTAATGTTCAAATTTTAAAAGTCAAAACATTAATGTTGAAATTATAAAAAATTGATTGACCTTTAAGAAAATTAATATTATTGTTGGATTTGCTAATAGATAGAATTTCTTATGAGTTTCACAAGAAATAGTGAGGACTAAATTAATCCCAATGAGCTCGAGTTCAAACTCACAAGTTGAATGTGGAAAATATTCGATGAGCTCAACTTTAACTTAAGTTCGATTGTGGCTTGATATTTTATGAGTTCATTATACTAGAGTTTAAACTTGATATTTATCAATAAGATCAAACTTGAGCTTAAAATTTAGAGCTTGAGCTTGTGTATTTTAAAGCAAACTAAATTTGAGCTTAAAATTTTTTATAAGTTCATCTTGAGTTTGGTTCATTTACAATCCTATCGTGTGGCATAAACTATCAACTGCAGCCAACATTAGCACAAATGGGCATCTTTCCCCAATTTGGGAAATCTCAGGGACCTCTCCTGCAATTACCAAAAACAAGTGGCACACAATTGCAAAAAATGGAAAAATAAAAATGCAAATTGCTCCTAGGTCAGGTCTGGCGTCAGCAACCATATAAATAACATACAACCTCAATGACTGGGCCTCTCCCTCGTCTCTCTCCGCACAATCTCCTCGTTCTTCTCTCCCATTTCCCATTTCTCTCTCGAATTCCGAGGCGGGTAGAGCGCAGGTAAAATTTCTGGTCAGAGTTTTGAAGGATTTTAATCGTTTTACCTTCATTTCTTTTGTGATTTTTTTGCTTTAATTTTCTGAGGATTTAGCTTGACTTTCGCTTTTGTATGATTGTGAGTTGTTATTTTTATCTCTAATTTTGCTCAGTTGCATTTTAGTTTTTCCTCATTTATTGTTGCATCTGTGCTTCAGCTTTAGATCAGTGAGTGAGATACATAGTGACCTTAGAATTTTTGTAAGCTTAGAGAAGCAGAGGTCTGTACTCGTTTAGATCTTTATTTCTAGATCTCAATGCTATTTTATTACTTGTTATTTGTAAATCTTGTAGATCTGATTCATTTGTATACGCATATATGTTTGCATAGGTTTATGATAATTAATTTTTCAGATTTATATTGCTAGTCATTTATCGGCAACGACGTCTTAGACTTTCTCAGATCTAGTTAGATTGAGCTATTTTGTTGTGTTATCTGGATATGCTTTTCCTTGTGGCTGTGGCTTGCAGATTATTATGAGCTTCTAAGCTTATATCTCTTTGTATTTATTGTACTTTTGCTGCACGCCTGGCGATCTACTCTTTCTACTGTGATTGTATCTCGCTTTGCAGATCTGTAGTGATTGATTGTGTGTGTTTCTGTTCCAAAATTTAGTATTTTTTTTTCTTTTTTAAATGTTCTTTTCACGTAAGGTTTCTTTATTGTTTGCTGAAACTGCAGACATATAGCTTGTTAAATTACTGGTAAATTGAAAAGACCTTTAGTTGTCTATTTGTGTAACTCTCAGCATTGTACGAAGACACTCTTTGATTGATGTTCAAACTCATTTGGCTTCTGAGGTGGGACCATTATGAAGTGTTCAATATTAAGACTAGTGGCGGTCAATAAATGTGGGCTTACTGTTTGAGTAGGCATTTCATGTGCTTAAGATTCAAATTTGATTTTGACACTTGGAATGTTCTGGTAGGTATGTGCTCCTAATACAAATAATCTCAGTATGTTCACTATGTCGTATTGGTTTAAACTACAGCAATAAGTTATACAAGCATGTCCTAGTTATTGGTTTATTCTAGGAAAGACATTGGGTTCTTCCATCTTTCTTTGGTTCTCACTTCTCAGTGTGATATGATAGTGGTGTCTATCAACCACACCTTTACTTGCTGCAACCTCCTTTGGGTTTATTTAAATCTTTTTTCGGGACTGAAGCCTTGTTGTTTCTTATTCCATCAATGTTATTGATGTTTGTAGTTTGTACCTTGTGCATTCCAATCATAAGATTCTTGGGTGTTCAACGAAGCATGCTCAGTCTGCAATATTGGTCAAATGCTATTGTTATTCGAACTACCTTTGATTGTAATTCTAGGTGCATGCTTGTATTCAATTTTATGTGTGCCTTGTTTGGAGACACATCGTTTGCTAGATTGTATAAACAATTAAATGTTCTTGTTGATAGCATGCTTAGCAGCTGTCTAGCTGTGCTATCCTTTGTATGTTCACTGACCATTAATTTAATGTCCTGCAGGAGGCTTATCAAGAGTTGTAATGGCAGATCAACACCAGTACCCAACTGTTGCCCAGAAGGTAGCTAACCAGCTACATCTGAGCACCAGTCTCTCCCAGGATGTTCAAACTCATTATGGAGGCTTCCAACAACCTGCTGTGTATCAGAGGCGACTTGCTTATGGCAATTTTACAAATCTAGGATTGCAATATCCAATGACCTGTAGAACCACACAGGATCTATCCTTGATTTCTGCAAATGCTTCACCAGTGTTTGTTCAGGCTCCCCAGGAGAAAGGCCTTGCTAGTTTTGCAATTGACTTTCTTATGGGAGGTGTTTCAGCTGCTGTGTCGAAAACTGCAGCTGCCCCTATTGAGCGTGTAAAGCTTTTGATCCAAAACCAAGACGAAATGATTAAGGCTGGCAGGCTATCTGAACCATACAAGGGTATTGGGGACTGTTTCAAGAGAACAATTCAGGATGAAGGATTTGGGTCATTGTGGAGAGGAAACACTGCTAATGTCATTCGTTACTTCCCCACTCAGGTCCACCTAGTCTCAAATTCCCAGAAGCATGAATATTCCACGATCTTATTTTCTATTTGGCATGCTTTTACTAAATGTTATTGCTTGTTCGGCAGGCATTGAACTTTGCATTCAAAGACTACTTCAAGAGACTCTTCAACTTTAAGAAAGACCGTGATGGCTACTGGAAATGGTTTGCTGGCAACCTTGCATCTGGTGGTGCTGCTGGTGCCTCCTCACTTCTCTTTGTTTACTCCTTGGATTATGCTCGTACACGGCTTGCCAATGATGCCAAGGCTGCAAAGAAGGGAGGTGAGAGGCAATTCAATGGTTTGATCGACGTCTACAGAAAGACTCTGAAATCTGATGGTATTGCTGGTCTTTACCGTGGATTCAACATCTCATGTGTTGGTATTATTGTGTACCGTGGTTTGTACTTTGGAATGTATGACTCTTTGAAGCCGGTGGTCCTAACTGGATCATTGCAGGTTAGTGAATCTCTTTTCCTGTTCTCACTTTTTCTATTCTATAATTTCCATGGGTTCATCAAAGTTACACATATAGTTGTTTCATTAGGTGTCTATGCCGTTTGGTTTGATGAATAATTGGTTATTCTCTCTACCCAATGTCTCTGGAATCCATACAAGGCTTTGTATATATCTTTTTCCCCTGATTGATCCTTGTGTTCTGTACTTTAAAATTTTATAACTGAGATTTGCCTATTTATGATTACAGGACAGTTTCTTTGCTAGCTTTGCCCTTGGTTGGCTCATCACAAATGGTGCTGGTCTTGCCTCGTACCCAATTGACACTGTTCGTAGAAGAATGATGATGACATCAGGTGAAGCTGTGAAGTACAAGAGCTCTTTGGATGCTTTTGCCCAAATTCTTAAGAATGAGGGGGCCAAGTCTTTGTTCAAGGGTGCTGGCGCCAACATCCTCCGTGCAGTTGCTGGTGCTGGTGTGCTTGCTGGTTATGACAAGCTTCAGATGCTTGTTTTCGGAAAGAAATATGGCTCTGGTGGGGCTTAAATAACACCGCCTTACTTTACCTTAGGAGAAATGGATGGCGATGAAAAGCTTTTTGTTTTTTAGTTTGAGAATTCATTCAAGGCAAAATTTGCGCTTTTGGAATAATTTAAACATAGAGAGGGTTTCAACCTGAGCGATGTCCCCTCTAATGGGTGTTTTGTTCTCGGACCGTGTCCAGGAAGAGATTACTTAGTCTTTCGGGCTAATCATATCCGTATTTACATGGACATTTTTATAGTGCAATGCTCTCAGGTTTGTGATGGTAAGGATAACATTAGAATCACATCATTTATGATCTACAAGTATTTATATTTAGACATTTAGGCTTCTGCTCAGTGAACAATTTTATTTGCATATGAACTTGCTAAATTGTAATAATAATCCTTGAGCAAGAGTCCAAATCATTACAAGCTAAAGACAAGACAAGTTCAACGAATGAATAAATGAGGTATGTGGGAGAAAAATCAATTGTCCTAAATGTTAGATTGCAGAGTACCTTAGGTCTGATTATTGCAGTCGTTGTTAATAATCAAGACCATTTGGAGCAATTAAAGATTCTCACACTGCTCTTATTCTTCATATCTCAAACATTATAAAATTATAATTATTTATACACACGCACATAAGGAGTTCGTTAAAGCTCGAACCGAGTTTTAATAAAGTTGGTGCAGCACTGACATGGCTGATGTTCACGATCTCACCCGGGATCCAAGATTATAAATATGTACTTTCATCGAAGTTTTGTCCATTTCGACTCACAATCTCTATTGCCCCTAAGAAACAAACCAAGAAAAATCCCAATACCACCTCTGATAACTGGAACACAAAACGAATTTATACCAGCAAGCTAGCATTTGCAAACTCTGGAATACTTGTACTAAATATGGCATACAATTTTTACATAACAAGGATAGGAAGTAAAAACCTTGGAATAAGCTACACCTTTTCATTACTTGCTGTGAGGATGAAAATGAGAGCTATTTCTTACTTAATGCCATCAGTTGTATGTAGAAGAGCGTTAAAAAATACCCTGAACGAACATTTGACATTTGGCATTTGGGTCGATTTTGAGTTTGGTTCTCTCTTTAGTTATAGCTGCTTTATTCAAGGACATACCTGAGGGTAAATTGGCATTTGTGAATAAAGTTGGGACACCTAACATAATACGTTTCTCAATTAAAAAGTCCTCTAGGCACTTTCTAAATTCCAAATGTGGCTACTGCTAAACCCGAGAAATAAAACCAACCCACGTAATCAATCTTGCAGTCAGAGAAGACGACAATCATGTTGAGGCCGAGTAATAGATAAACAAGATATGCATAACAAGGCACACTGCACACACGATTTCACTGGATGCAAAGAATAATGTCATCTCACAAAATAAAACATTGAAATATGGAAAGCTTGTGCAGTTACCCTGCATGGTCTTATGCATGAGGAATATAAATTACAATGTCAAACTAGAAGGAAAGAGAAAATGTTTAGCTATTTTTCTCATCCAATGACAAATTCATCACTGGTTATACTTGCTTCATGCCAAGTGCCTACTGCCTAATAACTGGAGCTGGAAATGGTGAACTCTCCCACTCAGTCAACTAGAAGAACCAACAAAAGGAGTGACTGGACCTTGGCTGAGTTCTGCTATGGTCAACTTGGAGAGGCCAGTAGTCTGTAGTCATCAGTAGGACCGAATTCTTCAGTGAAACCTAAATCCAAATCCAGTATGCAAAGGCAAAATTTTAGGTTCTCTAAAATTAATTCCGGGTTTTCTTCCTGGACTTGGAAGAAGGCTTGGCTTGCTCTGTGCTTGCATTCTGAGAGGTTCCTTTAGAGTTAGCCATTTGGTTTGACTTTGAGCTAATGCTGCTAGTAGCCTCTTTAACAACTGCTCCCTGAGAACCCCTGGTTTGAGCGACTCTCTTATCCCTTCTCTTGGGCCTATAACTAGACCTTTCCCTCTTCGGCAGCCACCTTTCTGGATCTGGTGGAGGCCCTGGATTTGCAGGATCGAAGCCTTTTGGGTATTTTGGCTTTCTCTTCCTTTTCTTCTTTGTTTTCTCCTTATTCTTTGGTTCATATGCTTCAGGAATGCCCACGGTGGGCCCATTCTCAATGTGCTTTGCACCAGAACTTTTCTCCAAATTCTCCACATCAATTCCCTTCAGACCAGGAAGTGGTTTCAACTGCTTCTCATAAGATTCTGCCTTTTCAACATCTGAATGAGCAGCAGTCTGAATAAGACCTACCAAAGCTTCAATGCTTCCATGGCCTTTAACGAGCTCCTCATAGAGACGAGCAGCTTCATCCTTCTTTCCATGCCTGAGCTTAAATGAAGCAGCCTCTTTCATGATAACATCAAGTTTATTGTCTTCGGTCATGGCATTAGACCACCACTGTATTGCAGAATTAAACACTGCATCAGCACCATCAATATCTCCAGCACGCTCTTTGAGTGAGACAAGGGTGGCAACAGTTGCGGGCTTATGTTGAATATCCTGTATTTTTAGCAGAGACTCAGCTGCAATTTGAGGATGGCCCGCAGCTGCAGCAATCTGCGCCCTTGCAAGCAGGATGGTCTTCGATTTGTCAGGAAACTTACTTGAAAACTGCCATAGTATCTCCTCAGCTTTATTAGCTTTGTTCTCTCTTACATGTACTGCAGCTTGAAGAAGCACAGGAACTATACTATTTGGAAACATGCCTGGAAGTGCAGAAGCAAGTTCTCTGGCCTGCATTAGCTTTCTCAATTAACTAAATAGTGAAAAAAGAACTGGAGATCCTGGCACCTTGAATTCAACGCAAAGATAATGAAAATGATGAGAAAATGCAAAAAATTATGGGAAGAGAGGACAGTTCCAAATGCATTACCTGATCCAGCTTATTAGAATGAAGTAGCAATAGCACACGGTTAACATATATTGCTTCTCTCTGCTTTTGAGGGAGCTTTAGGTCAAGGCCACGGGCAAGATGGAAGGTCAGAGGTCCTTCACCTTTCTCTATCAACTTATCAAGTTTTCTCAAGCCATCAGACACGTCCTTGGGGCCCTTTAATGCAATAAAGTTGCTTGTTGCGACCGCAAGTGATGATTCATCTGCCAGATTTTTCTTGATAATGCTGGTATAGGACTCAAAAGCTTCTTGAGTGTTTCCTAGGACCTGCCAGAACCATTTAAAAAAACTGAGAGAACCAATGCCTCCATGAAGTGTGGAAAAATAGAAACGCAAATAGAAAGTTACCATCTTAACATATGCTAGCTGAACAGCTAAAGGTGCCAATTCAATTTCTATGTCATCATCAGCTAAATTCTCTTCCATTAATGTTTCCTGGCCAATCCTGCAAAATAAATAAATAAATAAATGCCAGCTTTGAGCATTGAACAGATATTTTCAATGGTTCAATGATACAACGATGAAATGTAGGCACGTTTCTGAGGAATTCCAAGATTAATACTAGACGAGGTGCTAACACAAAGGACTGCAGAATCCTAGGCCAAATCAGTGAGAACTTTTTTTGGGGGGGTGGGGGAAGGATTTCCTCCTTTCTTGGTATGTTTTTAGGTACTTGACCATAAGCCAAGGATCAGTTTCCAACTATTCCACATGGTGCCCACATAGTGCTTGCAGACAACTAATCCTCTGTTGCAGCAAAGCATGAATCATATATCGCTCACACTTCTCCAATGCATATGTGCACACTTAAGAAGAAAGCTTTACATCAAATTCTGAAATCACTAAGCATGATGGAGGGAAGTTCTTCCTGAGAATATAATTAATTTCTTGAGATTAGATATCACCTTCTTGCTGACAGCAATAGTTGCTCTGCATCTTCATACTTGCTTTTTTCTATCAATGAAGAAGCAACATTGTAAGCCAATTCAAAACTGCTTGTTGGTTTAACTCTGAGAGCATCCATTATCCCCTGCACTTCAGAAGCCCTCCCAGCAGAAACCAATCCAGCAACAAAATTTATTTCTAAAGAATCTATCTTGGATTTCTGAAGCTTTTGATATATATCCACACATGCATCTGTTTTTCCTAGACGAAATAAGATCTGGGATTCTAACAACATAGTTGAAGAATTTCCTTCTTGCCCTTTCAAGGACTCCAAAGCTTCATCCAACTTATTTTGCCGATATAAGCAGTATGCCTGTTCACAAAAGGAAAAGAACATAAATCTATTGGTCATATTGCCTAATTTTGGGCCAGTAGACAGATGGCCCATGCTAGCTGAAGTCATCCATAAGATACAAAAAATCCCAGTCAGCTAAACTTGGAAAACTTTTAACTCATTCAAGTCAAACAGCACAGTTATTAAAGACGACCAGGCAAGCCAGGCGGAGTCTGGGCGCCTCACCCTTGCTGGGCGAGGCACCAGCAGCAAGGTGCAGTGAGGCAGGCGCCTTGCTGTGCCTTGCCTACTTCAGTGAGGTGGGTGCCTTGCTGTGCCTTGCCTGCCTCACTGACTCTGGACTTTTTAAATTAAAAAAAAA
>JACGDI010005216.1:430098-457387 GCA_014898725.1 Jacaranda copaia
TCTGTCGCCGGTTCAGGTACTGTTTTTTTTTGTTTTTTCCTTTTCTGTTTTCTGTTTTATGTACAAAAAAGTAAGAATTTAGGTTTTTTAACTTCATTTAACTTATTTTAAATCATTATTTACAGTTTTTTTCTATTTTCTATAATTATTTTGTTTATTATTGTTTTTACTGATTTCATTTAAAACTTGTATAACGTTTATTTTTGCACTATATATATTTTTATATATATTTTTTAAATTGTTGCCTCGTTTGCCTTTTGGTTGTCCGTCCCTCGCCTTGTCTCTCGCCTTAAAAATGGGCCTCTTGCCCGCCTCTCGCCTCTCGCCTCTAATAACTATGTCAAACAGACAAACAAGGTTGCAACCTTCAATAGGATTGAAGGAAAAAAAGGGATAAAAAATGATAGGAAAGGAAAATGATTCATGAATGATATGAGTGACTAGTGAGTGCAAAAACTTCTCATACACATTAAACATTCTACTTCATCTTTTTTTGGAAAGTACAAATGTCTCTCAAGTATTGGACCCAAATCTCCAATAGCAATACTTCATCTTAAAGAAAATGGCTATTCAATGAAATTAGGAGTGTAAACGAACCGAGCCGAGCTCGAATCTAGCAGGTTTAAGCTTGGCTTGTTTATTAATTCATGAACTCGAACTTGAGCCGAGCTTGGTCGGGCCTAAAAAGCCAAGTTTAAGCTCGGCTCGTTGAAATAAACAAATGCTTGGTGAGTCTTATCGAACTTGACTTGATAAAATTCATTATAGGGAAACAAGCAAACTCGATTCGTCAAGCTCGAATGAACTCGAACTCAAGTTCATATAGGTTTGAATTAATTAAAGCTCATTTTGACTCAAAACAAAATCTATAATTATAAATTTTTTAAATAATTTTGTTCTATGCATTTCTAAAAATAAAAAATTGGATATTATTATTAGTTTCTAATCTTTATAGATTTTATTACATTAGCTTATATTATTATTATATATATGTGTATGTATTTATATAATAAAAAAGGTCGTTTAGGCTCACGAGCTTTTAGAGCCGAATATAATTGAGCTTGACTCGACTCGGCTGGGGTTTGAAAAGATCGAGCTAAATACGAGCTTTCATTGGGCCGCATCCGAACCATAAGCGAATCATCTCATCTCATTTACACCCCTAGTTGAAATACATCAGAATACAAGTCCAGCAAAGAACTACAAAAGCTTCCAAACAGCTTTGTTAATTGCACAAGGGCAGATAGTATCATCCTTTTACCCAACATAAGCCAAATTTCTTCAGATGCTAATGCACTTTCTTTTAGACTCTCTCTCTCTCTCTCTCTCTGAGCAAATTGTACAAATTGGTTGTCCATATTCTTTTGAAAATTACCATCATAATCCTCCATTAATTTGATATAGCATTTTTTATACCTAGTTTTATGAAACTGGAAAAGAGAGAAACATTGAAGTTCACTTAACCAAATTGCAATTTCTAAAATGAGATGTTGGAAAATAGAAGAATCATGCAAAATCATCACTTTTTTCAAACATAGAAACACCGATGCAGAGACAGCAAGACATAAACTTCGCACATAGCATTGGTCCAAGGAAACTAAATCCCAACTTATCAAACACTAAATCATAATCTCTCATTGCCCAAAAACAATTTCAAGATTATTAAAACTTTGAAAGCACGAGCTACACTTCCATTGTCATTCGTTCTTTATACCTCATTTTGCGAGCTGGAAATCAATAACATTGAAATAAATTTATTGATCAACTATATCGAGAGTACCTTGAAGAAACTGAAATCAATAGCAGATTTCTTGGAGAACACTTCAATTGCAGACAAAGCATCATCGATGCTATCGTTTTTAATCAGAGCCACAACTTTACACCGAATAGCGTCCTCATCTCCCGGCGCAATTGAAAGAACTAAAACCCCAAACAACAAACAAATATGGACAAAAAATACGGAATTTAATATTCAAAAACACCATTCGTGAGCGGATTTAAACACATGAACTGCTTAAATTAACCCGCAAACCTTGATCTGAGACCTTAGCGGCTAGGTCGAATTCGGACCGCTGGATGTGGCGATTGAGGGATGTAAAGAGATCTTCGATGGCCATGGCGGGGACCGCCGCCGGCTTCGCCTTTTCTTTTGCCTT
This sequence comes from Jacaranda copaia, assembly GCA_014898725.1. Lineage (NCBI taxonomy): Eukaryota > Viridiplantae > Streptophyta > Magnoliopsida > Lamiales > Bignoniaceae > Jacaranda > Jacaranda copaia. The sequence continues at coordinate 432,255 of JACGDI010005216.1, forward strand.
CGGAGCCATTTTTTAGCTTTGATTTCTGTGATCTCTTTAGTACGTGTCTGTGGGTTTACACAAGTCTTAATGTGTGTGTGTGTGTGTGTGAGAGAGAGAGAGAGAGAGAGAGAGGAGTTTTTGGAACCTTAGTGCAATCGCCTGGCGAAACAGCATTGGGTTAGGCCCAAATCGAAGCTTTAGCCCTTCAGAGGTCCCAGCCCGTCTTCTTGTCGAGTGTCTTCAACAATAAACACCATTCTTATATTGTTTTTAGGCTGTCTATGGAGTGGATTTTAATCCAAATTCAATTTAAATTTGATCTGATTATTTAAGATTTTTAATAAATAAAAAATTTGATGGATGTAATTCAATTAAAAAATTCAAAATTCGAAATAAATAGAGTAAATATGGATGTAGCTCGATTCGATTCATTATTAATATGAATCCGAATATATTTAATATTATACATACATAGTATTATATATATACATATAGTCCTATAGTAATGCCAAAATATATATTTGGATGAAAGAAGTAATGAACTCCTGTGCAATATATGAAATTATGTGTTTTTCATATAAATTGTTAGATTTCAAGCTCATTTACATCATAATTATATCACTTATTTTTAATTTTTATAACAAAAAATTATGTGGAAAGAATAATGAGTAAGAATCAAATGTCATAATATAGCAAGAGTGCAATACAAATCTCGATTTAATTAGAATGAGTTTCTTTTTTTATAGAACTTTAAGTTTATAGTTAATTGATTAATAATCATGTATAACTATGTATTTGTAATATCAAATAAGTACTATTATTAGCAATTGAACCTAAAATGTAATGATTTGGTAAATGAACATGATTGAGTTAAATTTTATTGTTGCTTTTAAGTGATCAATAGACTTGAAAATTTATTCATTAATTTGTTGTGTATTTTTTTTAAGGATGAACGTTTTGAATTTGAACTCTACTAAAATTTCAAAAAAATAATAAATATATGATGATTTTTGACATATTCGGATTTGAGTTTTTTTGGATATCCGACTTTTATTTGGATTCGGATATGGTTATACCAACTACAAATCCAATGAATTTTGGATCGAATTTGGATCTAGCATATTACTTCCGAATTCGGACTTGAATTTAGCATGATTTGATCCGAATCCGACCTATTGACAACCCTAATTGTTCTATAATAATTCAACCCTAAAATTTGCAAGGAATGCTCCCTAATTTTTTTATGCGACACAAATTGTGTTTTTCTATTCCATTTAATAGTTTAAATAACATTATTTTATACATAATTTGTCGTCATACTATCAAACTAAAGACTTGATAATTATTTGAATTGGTTTAATTATGTTCCGCTGAGATTATTGGTCGTATTATTCCTTCTCTCAGGGGTTTATAATTTTTGTTTTTTGAACTTCTTTATGCGGATGAAATTAGCAGACGATGAAATGAATTGGTCAAGTTCAAATCTTTGATTGGCTCAAGTCCCCGGTAAGAGATGAGGCTAAACATTTGTCCTCCTCTGCCTTGGCGTAGTTTAAGGCATACTTTATATATTAGGGTAATTCCCTCTGATTGATTAGCTTTTAAACGTACTATGTATACTGGACTATAGCAAATAGAAGAGAAATTCTTGATATGAAGCATATAAGCTCAAGGACAAAAAAGACGCGAATGGGGCTTCATAATTCCACCTTCTTGTTGGAAATGCAGCAATAAGGGCTGGCGTGATGTTTGTTCTTCTTTTTTTGACATAGACAAAACTACAACTCTTTATTTTTAGGCATATTTGTTCTGTGTTGATACTCATGATTAGTTGATAATCATGTTTTTTTAAACAATGATCAATTTAACAATTATAACACCACTATAGATCACTCGAACCAACGAATTAAAATTGTATTGAACCAGTGAATCAGAATTGCTATTTCCTCTAGCGCTAGAGGACATAGAAGAAAATTTCTTGATTTTTTTTTTTCTTAGAGGAAGCATCTAAGTTTAAGGACAAATTAAAGATGTGAATGGTTCAATGTCATGTTTGGTACTCAGGAATCAAATAGGTATATGAAATACAAACTTCATAACATGGATGAAGAATTGGAAATATGCTTGGATGGATGGATGGACTACACTATGTTGTAGATGTTTGCTAATAAAATTGTTTTTGAAAATTCATCCTCTGCATTACGCCATCTCTGACATTATTGCAATGCCTGAATGCCCCAAAGGCTTGTTTATTGCCTATTATTACACCTTATTCAGTACTTGACTTCTTCCCTTTGCTCTGAGTGGCATTACCACCAATGTGGCCATCCCCAACTTGATCATTTATTTCTATGCTAATTGATTATGATCTCCTGTGTTTGTCTCTATTTACTTACCTTTGATTTCTTTGTCGAACTTTTGTGAATTGTGTGCTCCATTTGAGTAAAGAATACATGCTTGGGATGCATTTCCATTCCAAAAGCTTACCTCCAATGCTTGGCCCGAAAAGGGAAGTGGGTTGGGTTTTTTTATCTTGCCTAAGTCCACCCCACCCCATTATTGTAGCCAGGGTAAACTAAGTGTTTTGCTTCAAAGGGAAGGGTCAGCACGCATGTAAAACAAGTTTTTGGCAAAGTTGGTCTGTGGAAATTCACACACACATACATATATATATATATATATAGAGAGAGAGAGAGAGAGAGAGAGAGAGAGACCATGCTGTTTATATGAAGCAATGAGTCCTATTGTTTGGATTGTCAGTATTAAGTTTTGAACTGTAAGTATTAATTTAAATTTTGAGATTTTAATATCAACTTGTTGGGAGAGTTTTGGCTATGTTTAATGAAATCTAGCAATAAGAATATCTCCTTTTGTGGTCGAATTTTGATTTGGAAATCCTTTCAAAAAAGTAATTATTATAATTCGTTTAGGGATCTCTTTGATTAATCTTGTAGCAAATGCTTGAATAAAAAATAATTCAATCCTAGTTTCACCATGAACAAGAGTATTTATATTTATAGTATTAAGATTTGGTGTTGCGCTATTGTACGCAGAGACTCATTGTAATATATTGAGTTTGTATTATAAATTCATTAGTGTGCCCTTAAAATATATTATGAGTGTGCCTCTCGTCTCCTGTTAAGCTTCCATTAAGGTTGGGGATGATAATGGATCGAGTGAATTGAAACCCAAATTTGACCTCAATTAGTCCCAAATAGAGGGCATATGGGGCGGCTTAATAATGTTTTGATCAAGGAATGGCGTATGATTTTCAACGCCTGACAAATTTGGGCCGCATATGGATTTTACCCATCCCAAACCCTATTCCATACAAAATATATAATTATAATAATAAATATTTTATATGTATAATTAGTTTTATATTTTTGGAATTAACATTTAACATTCCAATAGAATTAGGGTTTAATTATGATTGACGAGGAGAAACAATGTGGGATAAAAAATTCTTAATTTAATTTACGTCTTTTCATTTAATGAATTTGAACAATATTTGATAATATTGAATTCTTTTGATGTTTTTTTGATATGTTTGATTTGAAATTAAACTGAATGTATTTGCTATGAAATATGTTATATTTAGATTACTAATTTATTACTCGCAATTAAATCTAATATATATAAAGTAAAATGATATTCAATTCTATTTTAAGCATATTTTTTTTGAGGCAACGATATGCATAAGTTAGTTTGGTTCATATTTGCCATATAAATTATTCCATATATATATATATATATATGTAACTCCCTATAGCATATTTACATATTTCTCTTTTCTTTATGTTAATATATTTCCATGTATAATATACATGTAACTTTCTATATTAATTTTTGTAACTCTTTCTTCTATTGTTGATTTTATTCCTTTTACCTATGTCAACATATACATATATATCTACATATATAATATTCTATCTATATTTATTTTAATATTAATGTAAAAAGATTATATTAGTTCATCTTTTGTAACTCTATATCTAATTTTGATAAATATTCAATATATATATATATATAATTTTTATATTAACTTTTATAAGTCCTTATTTTAATATATAGTTTCTATACTCCTTTCTACATATATATTGTCTAATAGTTTCTTTTTAATATTTGTCATTTGCCTTCTTAAATTTGATTTTTTGAATAATTATGAACAGACACATACACTCATACATATATATGTACGTGTATATAACTAGGCATAAGTCTATTTGTCAATGCAATTTAATTGACATTTCTTGCTTAAGCTAAAATCATAACAATAGTACATATTAAAAATAATTTAAACATATAATTTACTATTTCAAAATAAAACAATATTTATTTTTTTCCTCCACCTCCATAAAATTATTCTCTTATAATATAATTTTAAGTATTATACTATGTTTATTCCGTGAGTTATTTCTTATTCCATAATTTAATATTTTAATTAAGTTAAATCATAGTGAAGAAAAATCATAAATCTAACATAAAATCTTTGAAAATATATGTACTAGTATATTATAAACATATAATTTACTATTTAAAATTATAAAAATATTTATATTCTTTTTTCTCAACTCCATGGGATCATTTTCTTGGTATGTTAATTTTTTTTTTATTCTTGAAGATGCATCTATGTGTAATGCTCATATTTTTCTAATGTTTAAACCTTTATGCTAATGAACTAAGAAATTTTATAAAAAAGAAATGTGAAGTTTCAATTTTATGACAAGTTATAATATTTTAATTTTCATTTTTTAATATTGAATTCTTTAATTTTTTTCAAACCAAATCAATGTTAAAGTGATTTTCTTTATTTTTTCCACTATATTTTATGAACAGTTTATTAAATTTATATAATGATCTAACATTTGGTCATCAATTTCTGAGTAGAAATAATGCATGAAATTTGATCTAATATTACATAAATCATATACATATAAATATTGTTATGTCTCATTTACATCATCAATTATATTATATTAAAAAAATGCTTAATTTTTTTAAATATTATATTTATAATACTTGTAAAAAAATATTAATGTCTAAATTATATAATTAAAATTAAATAAAATAAAATTTTAAATTTATCGCGGGGTGCGACGTACAGACTGACAACTAATTGGATCATTAAAACATAAACGTAAGATAATAATTCTTTTTAGTTTTTCGAGTTGGTAGGATGTAGAGAAGAGTAGGTCTTGATGTATAGAATGTGCGTTGAGCGAAAAATCCGTCATATTGCTGTCCGTATTCAAAGTGTCAAACACCGATATTAAAATTTTAAATGTTTATAATTGGCACAATGAATGTTTCTAAGTTGGAATTCTAATTTTATTCAATGATATAATGATCGTCCCATTGCATGTATTTGATCAAAATAATAAATTATGATTTGGCAAAGTAATGACTAAACATTACAAAAAACCCGCGCTATATTGATAAAATACATTACGTAGAACCACACCAAGTTCCCGAAGGATTAAATTTGCTACCATTAATTAGTTTCTGTTTTATCTCCATTAATTTTCGTACCCCAAATATAAATATAAATTATTAGTTAGTGATATCTTACGGCATTGCACCTTATAATCCTAGTAGACATAGATTACTTATAATTAGTAATATCATAAATAAATATATATTGTCCAACTGTATATCCATAGATATTATACACAACTCGATAGAAAATTACCAGCAGACAAAATCTATTGGTAATTACCAATGGAATTAGTGACGGACAGAATATTCATTGGTAAATTAGCAAGAGAAATAAAAATCCATTGATAATCAGTTAGTAATTTTTTTCAACTGAAGTAAATTCTGTTGGTAATTCGTTGGTAATCCATCAGTAATTTTTCAATATGTATAACTTCGTTGGCAATCCGTTGGTAAGATTTCTAAGGAATATAATTTCGTTGATAATCGGTTGGCAAAATTTTGAGAGATATAATTCCGTCGGCAATCAGTTGGTAAAATTTGTGAGTGATATAACTTTATTGATAATTCGTTGGTAAAATTACTAAATAAAATAATTTGTTATAATTCATTAATATGTTCTTGAACACATTTTTTTTAATAATTATTTGATTAAGTTAAAAAATTAAAAGCTATATATTTTAAGCATAATTAAATAATAATTACATTTTTGAATTATATATAAATAATAATTATATAAAATTAAATTTTTTAACAACAATTAACTACTAAATAAAAACTAATGAATAATTAAATTGTGAATTTAAAATTTTTAAATTTAAAAAATTCATTATTATAATTAAATAAAAATTATCAAAAAAAAAACAAAACAAAACAAAAATACCAAATAACTAAACCCTACTTCCTATATACATTTCTATTTCAAACCCATTATTCACTATTCGTACCCTTTTTCCTGAGTAGGTATCTTCGTCCTCCAATCTTCTTCTTCCAATTCTTTTTTTTTTTTAATATTCAAAATGTGGCTCCTTAATGGCAGGGCCAACAGATCTACTGGCCCGCTGGCGATGAGGAGACCAACTGTTGGCCTCCCTGTCATCGACCAGCCAACAACAATTGGCCTCGCGAGTAGCTAGCCTCACTATTGCAGCATGGGAACCCTATTGCTGCTACATCGGTAGTAGCTGGCCTTGCGAGGCCAGTTATTGCCGGCCTCTCTGTTGCAGTAGGGCCTGGACCCCTGCTGCTGCTATTGGCGATGGGAGGCTAACAAGTGCTGGCCTCCCCTCAGTTTTTCATTTTTTTTGTTTTTATAATTATAATGATGTTTTATTTAATTGTGTAGGTTTGAAATTTTGTCTTTTTTGGATATTGTAAAAGGTAAATTATTTTTGTGTTAAGTTATAATTATATGAATTATGCTTAGTGACTTCAATGGATATATTAATTGTGTTTATGAGTTATTTAGTCGATATTTTGAGTTGTAATTATATGGATTATACTTGTGATGCTTCAATGGAGTTATAATTATATAAATTGTGTTTATGAATTATGTAGTCAATATTTTGAGTTGTAATTATATGGATTATGCTTGTGATGTTTCAATGGAGTTATAATTATATGAATTGTGTTTATGAGTTATGTTGACAATTTTTTGAGTTGTAATTATATGGATTATGCTTTGTGTTGCTTCAATGGCGTTATAATTATATTAATTGTGTTTATGAATTATGTAGTCAATATTTTGAGTTGTAGTTATATGGATTATGTTTTGTGATGCTTCAATGGAGTTATAATTATATCAATTGTGTTTTTGAGTTATGGAGTCAATATTTTGAGTTGTGGTTATATGGATTATGCTTTGTGATGCATCAATGAAGTTATAATTATATTAATTGTGTTTATGAGTTATGCAATCAATATTTTGAGTTGTAACTATATGGAATATGCCTTGTGATGCTTCAATGGTTGTTTTTTGTGTACTTTCTCTTTTTAATTCTTTGAGATTATTTGTAAAGTATATTATAAGTTCATGTAGAGTATTTTTTTTTTTCCATTAACAAGTTCTTGCCTTATATGCTACCATATGAATAGTACTCAAGTGGGTTGGGAATATACATATATAACAGTTTCACAAAGAGGCATGCTTACATTTTCATATATACATTATAATCTAATTAATGGTTGTTACTAATTTCAATATCTTGATAAATTCTGTTCACCACATTTAGCCTGTTAAATAGTTTAGGTTAAGTTGGGCCTCTTTAAAATTTCTTATTGAAAATTCTATTGTGATTTATGCTAGCATGATTTATAAAGTTTTATTACTTATATTGATTTTTTAATTTTATTTTGATATGATTGTAACAGATTTAATGACATAAGTGTGACTAGAAGAATCACATACATCTTGCAAGGTTATCTAGGTCCATGGCTTACCCAGGAAAAATTTCCCAAACATGCTAAGTATAATATGTTTGGAAAATTTCAAGTAAGTGTTAAAGTGCATTTATGAATTAATTGTACTATAAGATTAATTGTTTATTGTTTGTTGATTTATTGCTTGCTTACAATGTCTTAGGAGTATTATAAATGGTTACCCGAGGTTAAGTCTATCTCTAGGATTGAACAACTTGAGAAAACACTTAAAGATTGTTTTAAGCATTGTAAGAGGAGGGAGGCAAGTCATTTTGAGGCCATAGCCAAGAATGAGGAAGCTATGAGAAAAAGAGAGGAAGAAATTAGAAAGAAAGAAGAAGATATTCACAGGCTATTGCAATAACAAAAACCAACTTGAGTGTCATCTTCGCTTGAAGAAATTATTAAAAAGTTGATCCAAGATGTTGGAAAGAGCAATTCAACAACAAAAGAAAATCAAGGTGGTAAAGACTTATAAATCGAGAAGAGTTAAGATAATAGTTGCATGTGTTTTCATTTGGATATTATGGTACTTTTGACTTGCATTTTATGTGATATAGTTACTGAATAGTTTGTTGAAGTTTTAGTTTTTTAAAGTTATCACTTTGTCTTGTGGTTTTATGGAGTTTGTGGTTCTATAAACTTGGTACTTTTTTAGCTTGCATTTTATGTAGATTTGGTTGTTGAATGGTTTGTTGAAATTTTAGCTTTTTTAAATTGTGATTTTGTGTTGTGGTTTTATTGGACTTTATAATGTATTGAGGTTATGTTTGTTGAGTTATGGTTGTGTTGAGTTAGTTTGTTAAAATTGTGATGAATTTGAAGTTTTGGTTTGTTTAAAGTGTGGTTAATATTATTTGATGAATAATTGATATTTAATGAATTTTTAATTTTTGTTGTATTGAGCATTAATTAGTAGATTTAATTCTTATAGGTTAATAAAATTTTATTTAAACAATTATCCACAAAAAGGAAAGTTTTTCCATCCAAAATTATCAATGGATTTACCGATGAATTGTTAATCAATATTTTTAAAAAAAAAGACTAAATTTACTGATGGAAAATCAAATGATAAATATTACCGACGGATTACCAACAAAAAAATTAATTAAATTTACCAATGAAAAATCCATTGGTAAATATATTTACCAACGGATTTTTGTTGGTAATGTGACCAAATTTACCAACTGAAATTCCGTCAGAAAATCCGTTGGTAATTATTACCGACGAACTTAAAATTTGTTGATAAAATTTACCTACGGGGTTATTGCCAACGGATAATTTTCATAGATAAATTCATCGGTGAAACCAATTACCGACGAATTTTTCTATTGATGAAAAACAATTTTCTTGTAGTGAACTATTCAGCTAAGGTACAATCCATGTTGATTCATTGAGTACTTAATATGAACTCAATTTAATTTATACCTAATTAAAGTATATATGTTTTAGGTCAATATTTACTGATTTAAAATTATCAAAAACATTAGAAAAGAACAGTTTTGAATATCAATTTCAGTTTTTTTATTTTTAATTAGAGCATTTGATATCTCTTACGAATTATTTATTACTTATTAGGAGAAATCCGCAAAATTAAACCGAAAGTTATATTGCATTTTGGTTCTCAAAACATCCAAAATTTGGAAGGAAACTTTGGAAATTCGAGTGAGATTTAATACTATATATGATTCCTTACAGGATTAAGATGTATTCCATTAATGAAGGGTCAGTAATGAAGTGATTACAAATTTATACAACCAAGGGCAGGGCCCAGCTGCTATATCCTTCGATCACATGCTTCTCGCCACTTAACCCAATCTGCAAAAGAATTGCAAAGTTTGGAACCTTATGCCACTCTATAGTTTAATAATAATTGAAACAAAAATAAAGTCTGGAATTTGGAAAGAAATGACAAAAAGCAATTTTCTTTATTTCTATATATATATATATACATACATACATACATATGTATATGCTTTTATATGAGTGGGGTCAGAAGATTCATATATATATATATATATATATATAAAATATGGCTTGTAACATTAACTTTGTCATGTTACCGACAAGAGAATGTCGTATGAATCCTTTCATTGCACGCCAGGTTTGTTCTCTTCTTTGACATGAATGAATCGTATACATAATTAAATCTATGTCCAAAAATACACGAATGAATAGATTTAGAATAATAATGACCAAAAAAGAAAAGAAAAGAAAAGAAAAGACAGAAAATATTATTGGAAAACTCCCATAACATTTCCTTGTTTTATTATTTACAATACAAGGAGGCCCCCTAGTAAAATTAAGTATAGATTGAACAACATAATTTCTACCATCTCTTACATGTCGTGAATAACTTGATTTTCTTTTTTACAATTTTTTTTTGCACCTTGGAAGCTTATGTTGTATTTGCATAACACACTGACTAAAATTTTTCAGAAAAGGAAGTTTGGCAAATATCTATGAGAAGACTACCTATCACCATTAACAAAATCTCAACCAATACCAACTTCCCTTGGGTCCTAAACATTTGGTAATCTTCCCTTGGACCATCCATATTTGACAGGACAACCATGCAAATTAATATGCAATCAGGAAGCAGCCTATGGGTCCCATATAGTTTAGCTACTGGATAAGATTTAAGTCGGATTTTAATTTAGTTAAATTTAACATTATATAGCGAATTAGGAATGAAAAATATTCAAAATTTTGATGAGTTGTGCATAAATTATATTGGAATCTGGATAAAGTCTGATAATTTAATATTTTAAGATAGCATATCTGAGTCATTGATGATGGATCAAAAAAATATGTATTTATTATTATTATTTTTTTTTTGAATTTCAACCAATTTTAAATAAATTGAAGCGAATTGAAGTAACCTTTAGCCATAGCATAAAGGTTTAGTTCACTGGTTTTCGTTGGCCAATAAATTGTAATAAAAAATGTAGCAATGTTGACATTTTTGTACTTTTCTCTTTGTTCCCGCTCCCCATTTTTCTCCAGAGTAGAATCCTCTAAGGAGTGCCCCTTGAGTCCCTCGTGCGTCCAAAGTTCCTTTCCTTAGGTCGTGTTTGGATAAAGAGTGAGCCAACCGTCCATTAGACGCTAACAAGCACATTGAAGGCGACACTTTGTTTTGGCAAAGACTAATTAAATGATTGCAGAAATCAAACAAGTTAATCCATCGAGAATCAATTAACTATCATTAGGGCATGTGGCCTCATATTCATCATTCTAACAAATTTCAATTTATATTCTCGATATGATGATAAAATATATTTGTAAGCGAGACAATCTTTTTTTTTTTTTTTTATCATAATCGTTTCTTTGATGAAGATAATTGAAGTCTCTTTCTCTGTCTTGATTTTTTTGTTCCATTCTCAAGTCCCTAACCTTATAAAGTCTCATTTTTATAGTGGACCAATTCATTAACATCCCGTCGAACTATTTTTTATTAGCATAATGATGATGATTCATTCAAGGAAATCAACAATTATAAGGCAAGTTAGCTTCGTCTGATGTAGCTAGACCATATTCTAGTCATAATTTTCTAAATTGAAGTATTGAAAAATATGATATTTTTTACTTTGTATGTAAAATTATATTTTTTTTATAGAGCTTCATAGATCTATTTTTCTTATTCCTTTTTGGATATAATGAAATAATATTTTATTTGTGTAAAATAATTTTCTTTCAAATATTGCCCTTCAATTAAACAAATAAACCACTTAGTCTGAAACAACAATTTAAAAATATACATAAGCTTTTCAGGATGTTTTGATTTTGTTCTGAAGTGTGATGGGAGAAATATTTTAAGAAATGCATTGAAAATGTATAAAAAATATAAGTATGCTTGATTTTATTTTGAAAAAGATAACTTTTTATTGTTATTGCTTTTCATATAAGTTTTCATTTATTTAGCAGTGTTACATTATTATTTTTTTCTCTTGATGGGATCTTTTTTCTTTTTTCTTTGTAATGTTAGATGTTGTTATAATACAGTATAATATTGTTTATATTAACGTACCTGAAAGGCATATTTACATATATATTGATAGATATAATGATTTGAAATAATTGTAACTTTTTAAAAATATTTTGAAATAGACAAAATGTACTGAAATTATATCTTTGGTTTCATTTTAGAAAATACTTCTATAAGGCAAGGCCAACCATAACCATATACCACGGGTAGAAAACATTATTTTGAAAAATAAGAAAAAAAAGATTCTATTTTCAATTTTAATATAAAAATCCATATAGAATCAAATAGGAGTCATTGTGTAAGGACTAAAGGTGCAAATGAGTCAAATTAAGCCTCACAAGATAAGCTTGAACTAGCTCAATTTAAGTTCGAGTTGTTTCAGGTTCGAATTGAGTTGAATCAAATTCGAACTTTATTTCATGACATGCGAGTTGACTCGTGAACTGGAATGTGACTATTTTTTATTTTATTAATAAATATATATTATATTATTACTTTTTTGAGTTTGAGTTCAGACTCGACTTCAAATTCAAGCTCACAGTTAATTACAATTTATTTGACAATTCGAACTTTATTGAATTAATCTAAATCGAACTCAAAGTTAAAATTTTAAATTTATCAAACTTGAGTTTGCGCTCAAGCTTAATACATATATTTTGAGTTTAAATTTAAATTCAACTTTTTTTTTCAAATTCAACTTATTTCAACTCAATTATACTTTCGCTGACCGGTAAGAAGGAAGGCAGGCAATTTAGGAGTACAGTAGTACAGTGGAGTATCAGTTTTGAATTAACACTACAACAATACACCAACCCCTTTTTAAACTGTACATAAAAAAATTTTATTCCTGCGGAGCACAGAAGAAGACATGGAAGAAGTATAGTACAAGAAACCGGCCTCTACCTTTCGCTCTCACATTTTACCCAAAATAACCGGATGGGCCCCACAAGTCCTCCGCCATTCTTTTACTCGAAATAATCAGATGGGCCCACTAAACCTCAACATCATAGCTGAGATAAACTGATGACTCCGGTACCCAGTCAAAAGATCTTTACTGAGCCCCCACGCCGCGTCAGCCCTTTTAGTTCAGTTTACCTGCATTAGGAGGAATTTAGGTTGCCAACCCAAAAGCCTGATAAAGAGCGACCTCACTGCACCGAGTCTTACTGAATCCCACCTCCCTGTCCCCACAATTCAACGTGCTGTTTTTGCCTTATGGTGCGCCACATCGCAGCCAACAATTTTTCCTGTTCTGTAACAAGGTTCGCGTGTCTGCTCAACACAGAGACAACTCACGCGCGGCATGTGAGACAATTAACAACTGTTCCTTTCTTCTTTTCTTTTCTTTTCTTTTTTCTCTTTCTTATGGTTTTCAGAATGTGGTTAAGAATATTTAGATTATGTTAGATTTTCTTTTCTTTTTTTCTTTTTAAATTTTGAGAAATATATTTTAGGAGAATACAATAACGAAAATGTATGAATTACCTTAGAAAGAGAAAAAAAAATATTTGAAATTTTTTTATGTAAATTTTTATTTAATTAGTATTGTTGAATCAAAATTTTATATTATTATATAGTATAAAGTTAAGAATATATAATTTAAAGATATCAATATATGTGTTTGATTTGATTGATGTATGAGTTGTAATAATAAATAATTTTAAACTAGAGCATAAAATTAAAAGTGAAAAAAAAAATACTTTATAGATAAATAAATATTCATAAAAACGTGGAAATTTAACTAAATACAAGTCTTAATCAACCACTTAGATAAGATCTCATTATTAAGAAATAATTATTGCATTATCATTATTAAGATTATCATAGTAAAATCATTCTACATGAAAATGAGTAACTTGGTAAGTGTGATGAAAGGTTGATTTGTAATATTTTGAAATCATGAAGAGGTTAGATTGTGCATTTTTAAAACAAAAAGGAGAGTAATTTGCAAAGCCCCAATTGAAAGATTAGTATGCAACAAATACGAACATGACCAATATAGCGAAACAAAAAAAATCAACATCTTATCTTGTAGGTATAATATAAAGTAGAGTGGTAGTATAAAAAAGTGTAAATTTCAAAACGAATAGCTTCTTTCTGTGTGTATTTTTTAATGATGAGACAACAAAAGGAGAGATATAAAAAGAAAGAAAGGGGTAGAAACTAGAAACCATTTGCCTTTTAGGTCTTTATTTGCTTATTGATTTTGGCTCATTGAATTTTTATTGTGTGTAAATATAAGCACAGGATTCTTGGATGTGACTTTTGTGGCTGGATACATTTAATTTTCCATAATATTAATTTTTTGATAAATTGAATCTAACTTCAATATCAATTTTTTATATAGAGGTTCACTACAAAAAACTATCGATTTTTCGATGATGGGACGGAAGTAAAAAATTTACTGTAAAATTGATGAAAAAATTGAAGAAACTTGATGCCTTGCTCATGCCAAAATTTTGGACAAAACGTGAGAATATCATCAAAATACACTTTTAAATTTAAAATCAACAAATATTAGTAGAGATAAATTTATAAAAATAAAATTTTTTAAAATTATTTTTTTCGATCTGTATAGTTGATTTGTAATATAATTTGTACATAAGCTCAATATCAAATATCAACAAATTTCTAACATAAATTCATCAAAAATTCACTCTACTAAGTCCAATAAGAAATATCAATCAAATTTAGCTTCGAGACAAAAATCAAAGAATCGGATAGATTGGTTTAGACCTTAAACTTCTAAATTTAACACACTTTATCTCATGTTAACCACTCACTTACTAATTCCAAGTACTTTCTCCTATTGCCAAACCATTTCATCTCTTGTTATTCGTTCTTTATGCAACTTGAGTTGTACCTTCCGGTTCGTAGCGAGCATTTATCACTGTCGCAATCTTTATAGCGTGCATTGCATAAAGTGGGGGAGAGAGACAAAAGGTGAACTCATTGCTCTCCGTCTCGTTTTCATGCGCTCTTCGCACACTTAGAGGGAGAGAGGGAGGGAGGAACTCTCTTTGATTAGAAGAAGACTTGCGCTCACAAAAGCGATCAATGTCAGTTCTTTAATCCCTTCTTTGTCTTCCAAGAACAGATTCCCAAGTCAATTAATTAATTGATTATATAGTTTTGTTTCCTCTTTCCGGATTGCTGGATTGATTTACTTGGAACCAGTTTAAATTCCCTTAATGGCGGCAAGAGATTTGATGTGTTTGTTTTAACATGGTATTGGTTGTTAGTTCTTTATGGTTTGTTTTAAGTTTGCTTGCGATCCGTCCATATTTCAAGAAATTGCATGTTATTTTTGTTACTTCTAATTTTCTCTCTTTGCTTTGATTATCCAATTCGTGAAAATGCATTTCCGCTTGATGGAGTAAAGGCCTCTGTTTTTAGTGTTCTCGATGTTTTTCTTGTTCATAATTTGTTTTCTTTTCTTTTTATACCTCAAATGTTTTTCCTTCTGCGCCTAACTAATTCGCTGTGAGTGCGTCATATGAACTGTTTGTCTGGGACCGAATTTCTTTCCTTTTTCCAAAACATGCGAATGCATGTTTTATTAATTTTTGTAATTCCTATTTTCTTTTTAATGTATATTTCCTTTTGCAAAATTCTTTGACTTTGTCCGGGAGAAAGGTTTAACTTCTGATGTATTCATTGCAAGTGAACGGGTGTATTGTATTTAAGAACATCAATTTTCTTAGTTTTAAAACTTTTGTTGCCTGAGCTAAAATTTCCAGAGAAACTACTAGTGAGTGGATTTACTTGTTTTATTGTAACTCAGACGACAAAAATAATTTAGTATCTATTAACTTTGATCTATGTTTTGTATGTGTCAGAAATAATTTTAAAAAATGAGCTGGAATCCACCAATGGAAGTTCACTACCAAAACCATTCCATGCCCTATAATTCGATTGGAAGCTTTGTGGATTTCTTTGGAGGTCTTACCTATGACCATGTAAACTACATTTTTGCAGATGCAAATTACCTTCAGGTATAGTGTCAAATTTGATTGGCTTCCTTTCTGAAATATTTTTAATATTTTTTAGTTTCTTTCTTGGTTTTGCTGATAAAGGAATACAGATTTTGCAAATTTTGGATGACAAAACATTTCAACTTTCACCTATCCAGCTTAGGATGGGCTTGGCTTGCTTGATGCTTGTCCGAAATGGCCTGGAAGTGGGAAATAGTCAAGCTAATAATATCTACTAGCTTGGAAAGTATTTTTAACTTTTGCTTGATCAGGTTTAATTGCGAAGCATCCATAGTAATTTAACTGAGTTGACTCAAAGTTAGCTGCTGTGAGTGAGCTTAAATTCTTCCACCCAAAATTCATTTAAGATTGGCATTGATGATTAATAGCGAGGTTCAGCATTTATAGACCTGTTTATTAATATATACAATCTTGGGTAGTCCAGTTAAGTTCAAAGTGGTAAAGCAAACTCATGATAGATATGCAGATGATCTAATTTTGGACTCTCTAGGCTCAACTAGAGCTGCAATAAGTTAAAGAATCCTATATATTGCTATTTAATTGGTACCCAAAAATCAATTTGTTTCTTTCGCATCACTTCAGAAAATGATGTATGTGATTGGTTTGAATTATGTGCAGGAGAATGCTTATAATGCTTACCCAGCGACAAATACTAGTTTATACAAATTTGCGGTGCCTGAACCTGGAAGTTTCTCATACCATGAATATGGGAATGGCTTTGTTGTCAATGATCATATCCCTGTGATTGATGAATATAACGGGCATTTGGAAAATCCTTCAGTGGTTGGTGACGATCAGGCTACTGTTTCGCATGTACACCAGGAAGAAAATTCCAGTTCCACTTCGCATGCTCATCCTATGGAGTGTAAGATCTGATATATATTTCTGTTTTGCTCCTTTAATGTGGTTACCTTGTGAAAGGTAATTACTCTTTTATGCATAAAAGATCTGTTTATAGCTCGCAGCTTCTTCTGGCATCATTGATATAATCTTGTCTTTGGTAACTGTGACATGAATTTCCATTGATAGTGATAGTTTTATGGTTTGTTTTTATGCATATGTGTGGTCTATGCTGTTAATTATAACAGTATATTGGAATAGATGGCCACTAATTTCTGCCATAAATTATTTTACTTTGGAGGGGGGCAGGCAGAGTACTATCTGTGATTAGCCCATGTCACCCTAAGATAATTCAGGTCAGGTTGGTTCATTTAGTGTGCTGCTCGTGGGTGTAATAACTGCTCTCAAAAGAGCTGGTTTTATTTGTTTTTCAAATTTTCTGCTTCTACTCTGTTTTTGTGTTTCCATCTTCAGCTCAACTCACATGTCAACATGCAATAACAATCTTTGTTCTATGATAATTATAGGTCCTCGGAATCATCAGGATGCTCGTGATAATGAGGTATTATAGTTTCCTCTTCACGGTTGTGTTTGACCTGAACTTTCCAGGTTTATGGTCATTTCATTCATAACTTAAGATATTGAAGGAAATTAAGTTTTATTTTACTTATTCCATTTGAGTTACTGCAGATTGTCTGGCAAGACAACATCGATCCTGACAACATGACATATGAGGTTTGAAATTTCACTCATTTACCATCTCTTGATATGCTTTATCTACCTTGACCTAATAGTCAAAATGGTTATATGATTGGAGGATCTTGAATACAAGTGCCCTAGTTCAAGGGCACTCAAACTAATTGGACTACTTGGAGGCTTTTCTTCTCCTGTCCCTTCTCTTTGTTTGCGTTTTCTTCCCAACCATAGAATATTCCCACCATACCACATTATGTCCATTGTGTTAAGTCAGTCTCGAATGGAATGCTTGAAGGAGTGATAGGATGCTGAGTTTGCTTTTGGCAGTGAATTTGGGGAAAACTAAAACATAAGTAATAGACTTCAACTTATGTCCATTGAAAATAAGAGATAAGGTGAAGTCATGGGACTGATGGAGGCGGCATAGATGGAGGCTTAAGGCATCTGGCTGAGCAGAGTAGGACTACAGAAGCTTGAGTTGATATGGTGGCCGGAAATGGTTGCAGAACTTCTACTAGATGTAGTGCATATAAAACAGGATGTGGAGAAGCAGTAGCTGATTGGCTGACATCAATATGGTTTTGTAACCATATATAATTTACATGTCTTTAACTTTTTCTTATCATTCGGGTTGGGATAGGAGGCAGACTTTCCTGACCTATATCCAAATTTCTAAAAAATTATTTATACCTGCCAAAAAACTGTTGAAATCTGATTACGAGTGAATAAATAAAAGCTAAATGTTTTGGTTGATTGCCACCCATAATAGTAGTTTTTCATCATTAAAGAATCATTTTATTGTATTTCAGTGAATCAAATTGCTAGCACTTTTCTTGCTTCACTTGCTTTCTCTGATATTTTCTATGAATTCATTGATACTTATTTTTTGTCTGGATGAGGATGAGATGATTTTTATTTTTTTGGCGCAAGAATCCTGATATGACTAGTTTGGAGTTTGTATCTATCTTTTGAGGGATTGTCTTGAAATAATATGCGACTCGACAATATTAATTGCAGATCACGTGTGAGGGTGCTGATTCATGTGCAATAAAGCAACTCTGAATTGTGGTTTATCAGTGGTTTAGTTTCTGCTGGAAAAATATACATTAGCTTATGTCAACTATGTTACAGGAGTTGCTTGAGCTGGGTGAGGCAGTTGGAACTCAAAGCAGGGGTCTTTCCCAAGATCAAATTGCATTGCTTCCAACGTCAAAGTTCAAGTGTGGCTTGTTCTCTAGAAAGAAATTCAGAGGTGAAAGGTAAGATTAATAGTTCTTATTCCCAGCATAGTCTTAAAGGTAATAGTCAAGTCTATCTGGTTCAGCAATTCTGTTTTTCTCAAGTCTCATCATCATTATGACTTTTGTCCATTGCTTGATTAGCTTATACTTGAAAACTGGAAGCAGAATACCTTTTCCTAGATAAAGTAGGATTGTGTGTTTACACCAGTATTATGCATTTAAAAACTGGATCAGATGTCAGACATTTCTTATTTTTGGGAAAGAGGACACTGTCTTTCTATATGAGGTTGTATGTTACTAAATTATATTCTTGATGTTAACTGTTGGGTCCTGATCACCTATGTTTAGACACTGCTTTCTTCTTATATAGTTGTGGATTCTATGTTAGATAATTGGAGGCTGCTACGGGTGGGGATGTTGGGTCTGGCATATATTCTAAATTGTGTTAGAGAATCCAGTACATGTTGTATGTCACCTCCACATGCAATGGAAAACTTCTCACTCTAGAAATAGCCTTCTTGCCTTGTGGGGACTAGTTGAATCCTGTGTATTGATACTTTAACTTATCTTGAAAATGGAGAAGGTTAAATGCATAATATTTCATAAGAAGAATATTGGTATCTTTTTGATTTCATCTGGCTTTTTCATGCTGCATGAATTCTGCTTACTTTTCAGAAAGAAGTTCGATTTTCCAGTAATTAATTGGATTTCTTTTTTGGGTTAAAAAAGGTGCGTAATTTGCCAGATGGAGTATAAAAGAGGTGATCGGAGAATTGCTCTTCCATGCAAACATGTCTACCACACTGATTGTGGGGGCAGATGGCTTAGTATCAATAAAGTAAGTTTCCAAGATTCATTTCTTTCTTCAGAAGTGCCCAAGTTATAAATTTGCTAACAATCATTAGTATATCAGGCTTGCCCAATTTGTTACAAGGAGGTGACTGTTGATATTTCCAAGCACTGAAAGATATTTTTCTCAGCATAGGATGGTGGCTTCATTTTTTCCATTTTTGTTCAAGGTTATAGTGTTTTCCTACAACTTTCTGCTTTGGTTTTCCATACCTAAGTGTCCTTTTCCATTCCACTTATGTTATTAGATCTGTGTTCTTCATAAATAAGATTGATGACGTCACTTTGGTGGGAGTATATTTACTTCAACTTCATATGGCCTTTATATTTGAATGTTTTAGGAATTTTGTTAGATTTGCTCTATTTTGATTTTCATGGTATCCAAGTTATCTTGTGAGTAGCTGATTTGACAAGGAATAAGTCCCACTCCCATTCCCCTCCTTTTCTCAATGCAATTGAAAGAAAAGCAAGACAAAAGCTAACTTTCTTTAGTATAGATGCTATGCCTCAGATGCCATATTTATACCATATTTGCACTTGGCATCTTGACTTTTGAAGTATTTTAGGCACTAATAGATTACGCATATCTTTTTTACTTCATTCCTCTAAGCTTTTGATTGAAGATATTCCACCACCGGAAATTGTAAAATCACAAAATGGTAATTGACACATATATCGAAGAAGCTGCTTATTTGTGAAAATTCTGCTCATTTTGCTGCATGAAGTAGGCTGAGCAGTAAGTCAGTTGTGACTGAACTGAATGTATGCTTCTTATTTGTTGGTTAAATGTCATACCTTTTTCTTATAAGTGAATATTTTTCAAGAATTAGTCCTTGTTGAAAAAATAATGTGCTTCTGATGAGCAGTGAAATCAACTAATCTACAGTCATAGTGGCGAGTATTTTCTCCTCAGTAACTACTTAATAAATCAGTCAAGTTGGTACCTCCAAATTGGATTTTAAATTAGTGCTTTGAAGCTGCAATTGGAGTAATTTTTCAACCCATCTAACAAATGCATAAAACATACAAGTGTAAATATTGTATTTATTCTGTGTAATGAGTCATGTTAATTCTTGTTCAGAATGCTTTTGGCCCCAAAGGTTGTATAATCTTGTATTAGGTTGCTTTTGCATGCCTGTTTGTGGTTATTCTTCCGTCATCTCTTTCTCAATATGCATATGCATGTGCCTGCATTATGTTAAGTGCAAAGTTTGACCAAAATAGAATTGCACATTAACCTTTAAAAGTACGCATGGTGATATAGTAGTGGCTGTAGTTCAATAGATCATCAAATTAGGAGATGCCTGATTTGGGCAAATGAAGCACAAATCTTAATAAAGTTACATATTTAGAAATATTACTAGTAGAAACAATACAAAAGGAAATGATACATCATATATTCAAATGGTTCTTCCAATAAGAAAATTCAAGTTCCCTTTCAAAAACCTGCTTATGGTGAGATTTAATTACCAAGCAAATAAAAATGAGAGAAATATAGCCTTCCGAAGGAGTTGCAGTCCTCACTCATAATGTGTGGTTGTAATATTAGTAGTGCTTCTTAGTTGTGTAAGGAGGAGGCGGGGGAGGTGACGCACAGTAATATGGAGGAGATGGAGAAGGAGATGGTGGAGGGGGTGAGATGTAGTATGGAGAAGGTGGGGAAGAAGATGGAGGAGGGGGTGATTTGTAGAAGTATGGTGATGGTGGTGGAGATGGTGAAGGAGGTGGTAGCGATTTATAATAATATGGTGGAGATGATATGGAATAGTGTCGGGGATGCTCAAAGTGTTTTGGTGGTGGTGGTTTATAATAATATGGTGGATGCTCTAATTGTTTTTGGGGAGGTGGTGAATTATAATAATAAGCAGGAAGTAGTGGTGACTTGTAAAAACAATGCTTTCGTGGTAGTGGGACTTGTAGTAATAGGTTTGATGCTCGTGGTGCATTGCTGATGGTAGATGAGATTTGTAATGGTGGTGCTTTGGTGGTGGTGGTGTGGACTTATAGTAATATTGTGGGAGTTGGTGGTCCTTTGTTGGAGGTGATGATTTGTGGTAGTAATGCTTGGGAGGTGGTGGTGACTTAGTAATTGTGTGGATACTCATAGTGCTTTGGTGGGGGAGGAGACTTGTAATAGTAATTCTTTGGTGGTGGTGATTTGTAATGGTAAGATGGATGGATGCTCAGGGTGCTTGGCTGGAGATTTGTGGTAGTACGGTGGATGCTTTACATGCTTGGGGAGTGGTGGTGACTTGTACTGATTGTGTGGATGCTCCACATGTTTAGGCTGAGGAAGTGACTTATACAAGTAAGGCAGATGGTTGTGGCAGTGAGATGGAGGTGGTGGTGAGGCATAAATATATGGCTTGTTGGCTGCTGCACTAGTGGCTGCAAAAGTTGAAGCCAAAGCATAGACGATCAGAGACCATTGGCTAGGGGTTCCCATTCTGGGCAGCCCCAATTATACTTTGATATAGGAGAATAGTTGAGGAAATTCAAAGCCAACTCCTTTTTCTTGGATGATTCATTAGTATGGTATTGAGCCCTTTATATAGCTCTCTGATACAAGAACTAGGTGATGAGGATAGGTGATGTGTATGTTTGACAAAGCAAGTTACCTAACTACACAGGCTTTAAAAAAAGCTCAAATCTTATTCTTGCATGGGTTCAACTATAGGATGATGGCTACCCACTAATCTAGAGTGCATTAAAAATAACCATATAGTCCAGATTAGGACTTGGTATCATATGCTGTATGGTTGGATGGTATACTTTCTTCATTTGCCCTCTCTACTACACCAAGCATTGTAAATATGCATACCACACATTTCTTCTGAGATAGAATCCGTTAACCAGGAGTAGGCAATTGTATTAGAGTAGACATATATGTTTTAATATGGAATGAGAACTTAGATGTTCAGATCCTCCCCCTTCCTCAGGACTTCGCTTGTTTCTGACCAATGTCAACTAGATATGGGCATCTGGCTAGCCATGCATGAAATCAAATTGCAGGCTGCTTTAAATTTATGTACTTGGATTCAAAATCTCTTAAGACATTATGGTTTGAGATCACTGGAGTATGGGAAGCAGATTTAGAGTCTGCTTAATTTAATTTTATATTTTCTGTTCTCTTGCGTGGTCCATCATGCACTGTTTTGTAAGCTAGAGATTTAATGCCTTCATTTACTCTTGATTTACCATGTAATTCATCCAAATTTACTGATTTTTTTAAAAATATCTCATCGCGCCAGCTCAATGTCAACCCAACAGTGATTTTTAACTAAAATTCAATACTACCCTGTTAATTTTTATTTTAATAATATATTGCATTTGGAAATTGCCATCCTTAAACATGGAGGGGTGGCGGTGACTGTTGATAGGTACACAAGAGAACATGAGGAATTATCAATCGTCCTGTTATTCAGTTTGATTTTGAGTAAAAATAATTTTAAAAAATTATTTTATTTTAAAAAAATCATATGAATTTGTGGTTTAATGGCTTGAACCATCGAAACCCTCACGCTTCTTTGGAATCAGACTTTATTATTTTCCCCCCCTTTTATTCGTGTAACAATTAAAGATTTGCTATTTTTTTTAGTCGAAACTGCAAAAAAGAAGGTACAAGTTACAAAACTAAAACTCAAAGCATTCAGGCAAATGCTTCAAAATTAAAGCCTTGAAACTGTGACTTGTAAATTTGAATAATATAATTTAGGTTTTTTATGTTTTATGTTTATTTTTAATAATGAATTATAGTTTGTATATTATTCTACATTTATACTATAAAAGTTAAAATTAATAATTTTGGCTCTTTATATTTTATTTTATTTTTAATTTTTATTAGTTTTAAAATATTATATAAAATACAAATACTTATTTTATGTAACTATAAAATCATGATTTAATTATGATCTAATTATTAATTAAATTAATAAATCATAAATTGATGACCTTTTCAATTCGATAAAGTTTTCGGTTTTTTGAACATTGTTGCTAAATACGAAAAAAAACTGATCCCAAAGAAAATTTAAACTGATACTCACACTTCTTCTACATATGAAAGCGTAGATTAGTATTGATATTTACAATGTATTTGAATGAAAAGTCTCATAATTATGTTTGCAATAGTACCTTAGCCAATTCAACTTTAAATTTTCAATTTTTATTTGTTCACTATTTTAGCTCTTTCAAACCAAGTCATACTAAATATAAAGGTAAAAAAAGATCATTAGACTTATTATTGATAAAAAAAAAACCAACTTAATCAAATAAACATTTATATCTAAATCACTGATATGGGATAATCCAGTGGGCCCAACAGGCTCAGCTTCAAACGAGACAGCCTATGAAGCCCAAAGACACATTTATTTGGTCGACCTGTATCGACCTAAGGGCCATTTCAGAAGTTTTAGCATTCAAGTTTGGTCGATATGAATCGTCCCCCAGGCATAATCAGATAGGTCGAATCCCTCGGCACGGGTGACACGTGGCAACTGATGTAACCCCCGCTAACAACTCCAACAACTCTGACAACCCTGCCAATAATTTTGGCAGGGACGTGCTCCTACTGGCATGGTTATTCGGAAAAATAGGAGATTGCGCCACCTGGTACAATATCGGATCTGGACATAGAATGACTCCCAGCCCCCTGTTATGGAAAAAGCCAAGTACACCTGATAAGGGTACTTGGGTAAAATCACGCTCATAGTAGGCTATAAATACTACAAGCACCACCACGCTTAAGGTAATGCCATTTATACTATTCATTATATACTATCTCTATTCTCCGATCTACCGAAACTAACTTGAGCATCGGAATTCCTTAGCCGAGGGCCTCTCAGCTACTTGACGTGTGTTCGTTGCAGGTTTCAAGCCTAAAATCACTTGAATCAATCGGAGTACTGGACCTTCTAGCTCAAAGCAGCATCATTTGGTGCCGTATGTGGGAACTATTGAGATTGTAGCGAAAAAATGATAAACACGCTTAGAGTAACATCTGGGAGGGAGGAGAACCAAAGGTCCACTTCCCCACCACTCTCTCACCCCTAGCAGCACATGACTACTCCGGACGCCAGCGCCCCTCAGGAACAGCTGGTGACACTACCTATGTCTCAGCTGATGCAAATGATCAGTGAGCAGATTTTTGCCCAAATATCGGCTCAATTATCTGTTGTCTTGAACAGGCACACCTTAGTGCCTGCCCCCACCGCCAGCACGGCTCCGCAGTAGCCACCGCCGAAAAATAGACCCTGGAAAAATAACCCCTCCCACCACGAAGCTAGGCAACCACTCGCCAGGCGTGAGGCCAGTCCCAGACATCCACCAGTGGAGAAGAGATACCTAGAACCATGCGAGGAGGTGGCGGACTCAGAGGATCATGTTCTACCTAATCGAGCTTCGCAGTGCGATAGGGTTGAATGCCCAAACTAGGACTGCCGTGAGGATCGTGGAGAATCTCCAGATTTGGCGCATTGGCCCAGTCGAGGCCCACAGCACGACAGGGCCGAATGCATCAGGTTTACCTCTCAGGCAGACTGGGACGAGTGGAAAGAAGTTTCCCATCAGGTGCAATAGCTGAACAGACATCTCGACGAGATCTCGAGGAGAAACACTGACAAAGCACCAAACATGGATACTCCCTAAAGATCTCATCGGGACAGAGGGTCACCGTTCATTTAGGAGATCATC
>JACGDI010005216.1:478724-523204 GCA_014898725.1 Jacaranda copaia
TATTACTAGTAATGTCCTCTTCCACCATCCCCATCATCTCCACCACTATATGTATGCTAGTCTTTGTCGCTTCCATCAAAATCTCCACCTCTCCCATGGTACTAGAAATCCCTTTCTCAACCATCTAAGTCACCACCGCTGCCATATCATTAAAAGTTTCCATCACCTTCATCACTATCGCCACCTTCAAACTACTGTTGCAAGTCATTACTATATCTCTCTCTCCATATTACTACATGTCACCTCCATCTATATTTCTCCACTACTAAGCACAAATTTGTCTCTTTCATTAAGTTTGGATATGTGAGAAAATATAAATTATTTTCAAGTGTTGATTTGACTGTCTTGTTTTTTTAATTTGTGGCCTTTTGTACCTTTGAATAAATAGGGTCTCTCAGAAGATTCTTGTAATATGTACCTCAATATTCTTTTGTATTACTGTTTATCTCTCTCTGAAATGAAGAAAATTTCTACTCTTGCAACCATTAGTGTTATCAATATGGATTACCATTGGCTAATTATTCCAAGCCTATTATCTATTATTCATATACAAATAATTTATTGTTTTTGCACCTTATGTAAAGTAGTCCCTTTATTAAATTTGTAAATGATGTTGAAATTTATTCGTTGGGCTTTAAAAAATAAATTAAGTGTCAAATTTTCATATTAATTAAGTATAAGTGTAGCAGTCTCTTTAAATGATGTTGGACAATCCTGTAACTTTTGTAGTGAGTTGCATCTAAAGTCTATTCTTTAATATGTTATAGAGCCACTTATTCCTAATGTTACTATCTAGTATTATTGTGCCACTGATTTGATGTTATTCCTCATCCTAAATATTCATTTTTGAGCATGTGTATGTGTGTTAGATTCTCACATGAGTTAAGTATATGTAATTAGTGGTTTTTTTTACATGATTTTAGATAATTCTCACCTTTTCACCTAACTTTTGGGGTGAGTTAGGTCTAAAATCCATTCCTTTATATTGAGATGCATATCTTTATCAAGTAAACATATACACAATTACCTTTTCATGCCAACTATCAACATTTATTTGATTAGCAACTAAATGAATGAAAATATATAATTAATCAACAAATTAAGATCAAAATGCCTAAAGACAGAGAATGATATCCAAGATTCTATTTTTTAATCAATCATTTATTTGGATGGTACACAAAATCATGTTGATTGTCAGCTTTAGGGTTATAAATAGATATTAAATAGATCAAATACACTGTATTCATATCCATATCCATATTCATATTCAATGGATATTTATATAATAATATTTGAATTCAAATGCGTTGGATATTAACCAAATTCGAATATATTTGTATTCAATTATAATTATTAGAATACATCAGTTTATTAATATCCTAATATCCATTTACATCCAAATATCCAAATTCATTAACTTGTATTAAAATGTGTATCTTTTACTTTGTTCCTTTTTTATTTTATTTAAAATTTAAATATTTATTTACTTATAATTATTATTTTTTAATTTTATTTTCTTAAATTTTAAATTTTAATTATTCACTAGTTTGTTATGTGTGACTTTGATTCAAAATTGATACTTAATACACTTGCATATTACATTTTAATAGAATTTAAAGAAAATTAGATTTTATGACAACTGTTGAACTTTGATATTTAGTTTTTGATATGTAGATATTAATAATGTTAATCAATAAAAATATTCTCTATTATTAATATTTTCAGGTTTAAGGTTTATAGAATTGTGGGATTTTAGGATCTATAGTTTAAGTTTCATGTTTAGATAAATTTAATCAATTTTCTAAGTATATAAACTATAAGTCTACAAAATAAAATTATGAATTGATATATTCATCTTATATTATATGTATAGAGTGTAGTTAGATATTTTAAAATATTTAATGTTCTTTTAGCTAGTTAATTATTTTAATATTTTACTAGTTTATTTTAAAATTAAAAATTAATTATTTTTGAATTAGTTAATTTTTTCTGATTGCTCTTAATCAAATGACAACAACATAATTAGTTAAATATAAAGTCAAGCAATAATAACTTTATATTGATTAACTTTATTGTTCATGATGATGTTCGTTTTGGTAAGAAGGGTTCCCGAATCTCGACCTGATGCTCTAGATTGACCAAAATGGTGGATTTGAGTGAGTCAGATAGGGTGCAGGTAGAATCCTACAACTAGTGAACGAACGTTAAGCTTGTCGAGAGGGTTCTTGACTAAGACCTTCTGATGTTTAAGTTAGCATTCAATTATAGAGTAATTTGGCAAAGTATAAGCTTAGGATGTATATAAAAGCATACCTTTGCCTTTGAGAAGAGGGTATTTATAGTGCTTGGTGAAAGGTGGAAAAGACAACTTTTGCCGTGACATGAATTAGATCTTTCCCTCATTGGTAGGGGCATTTTAGGTCTTTTCGACCTAACTTAGCATCATACTTATGTTCGATCGGCAATAAGGAGTGCCTTTACTTCCATTGATGTGGAGGTGATGAGCTGTTAAGGTCATTAAATGCAAATAGAAAAGTGGTCCAACCATATTTAATATGGATGTTATTGGTGACAAGCGTTGTCATTAATGTTCTTGTGGTCGGATGACCACCTTATTGTTTGTATATCTCATCCTTGAGTGGTCGAGAAAACTTAACCTAAGAGGTCGATCTATCCTATAAATACTTTGGCATGGGTATACCTATTGTGGGCTTAAGCTTTGGTTTGTCTAAGCATGATATTGGGCTAATATTCTTATTGAACTTGTGGGCTACACCTATGTCATGAGTCTTCCCCACTCTGTAGTCCGATCGACTCTATGGAGGTCAGAGTAAAGAGTGGCATATTTTGTGTTTCGAGAATTATTTTTGATTGTTGACTAGGGCTTTGGAGGCAAAAATCATTTTTGAATGTCGATCAGGGTTTCAAAGGTGGGGAGCCATTTTTGGGTAGTTACCTCAATGTTCGTTCACTAATGATTGATGGTTATGTATTAATTAGTTGATAATCGATTAATTTAACAGACTGATATACTAGGCCCGAATTATAAATAATCCCTTTGACTGCCTATTTGCTACTTTTACCACATCATTGGGAGGTTGAGCTTTGGACAACTCTAATCAAGTTCCAACATATTTCAATTTGTGATTTCAGTGTTAACTATTCGTAAGTCTACTTCTCCTTTTACTTTTACTAGAGAGAGTGGTAGTTCGACCGAGACATCAGATGATGGGTCTGATTCCTCCAGTAGGTCTAAGGGACTCAATCTCATAGGGGTGAGAGTAGAGGTCAATGAGGAGGTTGGGCCTTCTAGTCCTATTGTCGATGAGGTTAGTCTTTCTGTGCTTATGATCAATGAGGCAGAGAGGCTGGCTAGGCTCTTCGATCGAGGGGTATGTTATTTACAATTATCCATTATAATGAAATCATTTTTGAAATAACTATAGATGATTTGAGGCTGATTAGTGTAAAATTTTATGTTTCTAAAGAGTTTAAGCTAATTAGGTCTAGGGAAAGGGATAGGATGCATACACCTTTGAAGTATGTATAACTATTTTTGAGGGTGTATTAAAGTGTGGTCTTAGGTTTTCTCTTACTTAGCCCATAGTTGACTTGCTGATTGGTCTGCACGTTTGCATAACTCAGCTATTGCCTAATTATTTTTCCTTTTTGTATGGTTTGTTGTTTTGATGATGATTCATTACTAGCCCTCTTCTTGGTCTAATTTTAGTAACCTGTTTCACCTCCTAATATCTCAAAAGTTAGGGAACACCAAGGAGTTGGGATTTTATTATCTAGCCGCTTGATTGGGGAGGAAAATTTTTATAACACCCTCTTTTTCTCATGGTCAAGCCTGGAAGAAGAGGTATTTCTATGTTTGTGCCCCCAGTAGGGTTAGTTTTAATATCCTTAGTAATTGGTAAATGGGTAGGATTAAGATGAATATTGATGAAAATCTGACCTAGAATGATACTTTCATTTGAGATCTACTCGAATTTGGAGAAATAAATGCATTTGAGTTCGTTAGGGAGTAAAGAGAGGAACTTAGTGTTAGTAGGATTGTTGATCGCCCATTGAGGCTGCAAGCTAATGCTTGTTTAGGTAGAACTAACTTTTTTGAACCATTATTGTTATATATTTTGTCTTATAGTTTTTGATTGGCGTGATGTGTGCATATAGGTTAATTCATCATGAACAAGCAATAGAGGGCTCAAAAGCATCATGAGGCTATTGCTATTTATTAAAAAGCTATATCTCAGGCTGCTAGGTCTAAACACATAACCCTAGCTACTCTATCTCCTGCCATACCTAAGAAGAAGACTACGAAGGTCGAGGGACAAGGTGCATCCAAGAAGATTGCAGCAGGAAAAGAAAAAGACAAAGTTGTTGTTTACAAAGCTTTTACTAACGAGGAGTTGTGCAACTACCTATATTCTTAAGGCCTTATTTTGGGCTAAAAATTTAGGTATTGAACACTGCAATAATGATGGGTGTAGGACCAATAGGTACGACTTCCTTAGTAGTCTTGATAGCTTATTTTTTCTAAAGGGACCAGAAGGAGATGTTTAACCACCTGTAGATTGATACCCTGAAAGTGGTCATGTACCATGAGAATATGGTAAAGTTCTATGCTTAGCATGCCATTCTATTTCAATTATAATCAATTTCTTAAGTTGGTTCTTTCTAATATATTCTTTTTCTCTCGCGGGTTGGTTAATGGGGATACAATCTCTATCGATGGTTTGAGTTTGTGAATCTGCTCAGCAAAGTTTGAAGAATAGATGTGAGGCATAGGAGAAAGAGTATAATAATTTATCCAAGCCTTGGGTTGAGTCTCTAGAGTCGAGGATTAGAAAGTTGACTCAATAGGTAGAGGGAAAAGATGCTAAACTTTTAGTTGCTGTAGCAAAAAAAAGTTGATTGGAAAAGTAGCTGAAGAAATCTATGCCCATAGTCCAAGAAGCCTCAGTATTTGGTTAGGCCTAGAGATGTGAGAGTTACCTCTGTTATGCTAAGGGTGAGTTTTTTAAAGTGTTTCCTAATATCCAAAAGGAGGCTATACTATAGTTTATGTTGAGTCCCTACCTTTATTAATGCTAGTCTAACTTTTAGCATTGATAATGCCAAGGAGGCATTCGAGAAAGCAGTGAAATAGCTTAAGTTCCTTGACTATAAGATTCAAGTGGAAGATAAGGCTTGATTGAATGTTTAAAGAATGAATGCCTCAAGGACTACAATGAGAATGCTTTCGCTGGGGAGTTCGAAGCTTTGTTGTATCCTAAAGTTGTCAAGGTGGGGAAGGAGTTAGTGTTCATTAGTGACTTTGCCCTTGCAATAAAAAATAATAAGGTGGATATGGCATAATATTTTCTTGTTGTCGAACTCCCTTTCTTAGGAGATGAAGTTGGCCTTTCTTGACCTACAGGAGTACCTCCTTTTGGTCCGAAGCATGAGGTCAAGGGCCCATCTTAGGTCATTGGTGTTGACATAACTGATGAGCTTAATAAAGTTGTTGAAGAGGTTGTTGCAGAAGTTACTGAGTGTGGGAGCCAGCGAAGGGGGCAGGGTTTATTTAAGAAGTTTTCTGCTTTAAAATAACGTTTTTTGATGATGTAAAGCCTAGATATGTGCTTGAACAATTTTTTTGTTTTTGAATATATGTGTTTTGATTTCAATTATGACCATGTTTATTGTTGATTTTGCATGTTTATGCTAATTTTATCATGTGCACATGATGCCATTTTAATGTGCTTGTAGTCATAATAGAGGCCACCAAGGTTAACATTTGCCTTGTTGAGTGGTTTCAAAACCATATTAGCTATGCAATTACAAGGTTGATTTATAATTTATTTCATAAATAGTTTTTGATCAGCTTAATTGTGTGACTGCAAGGTTGATTTGTATTCACTTTAATAATTGGTTAGGAACCAACTTGATTATGTGACTATGAAGTCGACTTTAATTTTTTTTTTAATAATTGGTTAGAAACCAACTTGATTATGTGATTGTGAGGTCAATAAATTATGTGCATTGGAAAGACTGGCTTCTACTGTACAAAATAGAATAATAGTTGTGCACTTTTGAGAAGACTGGATCTTGTGCAACTTGGCATAGCCAAATGAGATTATGGGATCTTAATTTACATGTAAAACTTTTTCAAGTTTGTTGTATTCCAGGGTTAGGGAAGCTTGTTTCCACTCATGTTTATTAGTCAGTAAGAGTTGTGCTTTGCCACTTTCACTACTAAGTAGGGACCTTTCCATTTTGGGTCGAGTTTACCAACATTCTTTGAGACTTCAACTTTTTTTAGGATGAGATTGTCCACTTTGAAACTTCTTGGCATAATATTTTTGTTATGGTTTTTGGCCATGATTGACTGGTACCTTTGTCTGCAAATGCTTTCTACTGTAGCTTATCAATTGTTTCAAGGTTAAATTGCCTTTCAGTTTCATTCATGATTGGGTTCTAATGAATTACCTGAGTTGTATGTTGTATTAATTCTACTGGGACCATTACTTTTGAGCCATAAACCAGATGTAAGGGTTGTGCCTTGTGGTTGTTCTTAGGGTGGTATTATAGGCCCAAAGGATGCTTGGGAGGTCGTCTACCTAGTTACTATTAGATCATTCTAGGAAAGTTTTGACATGGTCTAGGATTATTTTGTTGGTGACCTCTGTTTGACTATTCATTTGTGGGTTTCCCACTGAGATAAAGTGTTTCCGAATTCCCATACTTTTTCACTAGTCTTTCATTATCTTGCTTTGAAATTAGGTGCCGTTGTTCAATATGAGCACTTTCGGAAAACCAAAACAACAGATGATATTTCTTCATAAGAAATTCCTAATCATTGCATCTGTTATCTTTGGTACGACTTTTACCTCAACTCAGTGAAATACTCCACTATAACTAATATGTATTTTCTTTGACCTGTGGCCTTTGAAAAGGATACCACAATGTCAACTCTCTGCGGGTGTCTGCCTTATCTAATGGTAGTTTTTTTTTCTTTTAGGTAAGATTTTATTTCATCCTACCAATCGGGGCTTATTTTCTCAATCCCTAAGGTTTGGCTTTGGTGGAGATTATTTATGGTAGGCTTATCTGAGACCAAAAAGGTTATGGTTCTTTCTTTGGTGTCTTTGGTTTATCCAACAAATTCAGATAGTGCATATGCTATCTCATTTTCCAACCTGGGTACCTAACTAAGTGTGAATATTTGTAATTATTGTTCAAACCTCTTGACCTCTGCTAGGTATCTGTTCATAGTTGTTTCTTTCATTTCAAAATTTTCTCTAAATTATTTCATGACCAATTGCGAGTCCATGATAGTTGCTAAACACTCGACTCCCCCATTAAGGGCCATCTTCATACCCACAATAAGGGCTTTGTATTCTGCTTCATTGTTTGTGATTGAGTAGTCAAGTTTGATGGCGAAATCATAATTTTCAACTTGAGGGGAGCACAAGGAAATTTTTGCTCCACCCCCAGAGAATGTGGTTGATCCATCAACATGTAATGACCAAATTGGCTATTATTGTTTAACATATTTAGCTACAGAATCTACCAACACTTGGGCTTTTATGGTTGTTCTAGGTTGAAACTATTGGAATAATGCCTAGCAAGCCAATTGGATTGGCCTTGTAAAACTATTTCTTTGTAAAATTGGATTAGCATTTGTTGTTTTTATATGCTGATATAGCATGTTATTGAATGTCTAAAATAATTTTTTTCATTTTTGGATCCAATTTGATTAGAGTTATGTTGGAGATTTTTTTGAAAATATGATTCTTACTTGAACTTGTTTTTGAAAGCATGTTAGAAGCCTTGAAATTTCAATTTTAAAAGGTTTTTTAATTCTAAAATCTCATCTATAATGTGTGAAATCATGTTTAGAAGTTGTTCTAAATTTTTTGATGCACAAAAAGTCGAGCAAAATCAAGGTGTTTCGGCTTACACCTTGAAATAAGGGCAAGCTGCCTTATCTTGGCCTGGCGCTAGTTGGCAATGGGCGCGCCATGCACGTGCCTACTGCATGGTTGTGTCCCGCCTAGCCTAGGCGGGCAGTGGCCAATTTTGGTCAAGGATAGAACAGCCTCAATTTTTGACTCATTTTTATGTTCAAAAGTGTTTTGATTTACACATATTAGATGCATAAGTGTTGCACAAGCTCTCAAATTATGTTTAACATTTTTGATCACTTTTAAAGACTTGTTAAAGTTAATCTCCTACTTGACGCATAATTGTTATGCTTGACCAATTATTTGTTTATAAGATAGGCATACAATTGTTGGAATTGATTGTCAATTCTTAATTTATTTATTGTTCATTTAAGTGTTGAACAAATGATGAATGAATAGGGATGATCATGAGCCTTTAATATTCATTTTATTTATTTCAAGTTGTTAAAATGGGTGGTATTAAATGGGGCTTGCATGCCTCTTGTTTTATTTTGTAAAAGTTACAAGAGTAGAATCACTAGGAGTGATGTTTACTTTCTCTTATAAAAGTTGTAAGGAGCAAAAATGATTTATGGAGGCTTGAAGACCTATGAATGCATGGGGATACACTCATGTAATATTTTAGTTTAATTAACCCATTTAAAATCAACCAACTGAGCACCTATAGTTTTAAGTACATCACTTGGTTAGGTTTATGGCCATTCCACCCTAGGAGCATACTAGACGTATTTACTTATATATGCATTTCATGTCCTACTAATGTATGAGATGTGTGTTTATATAGAAAACCAAAATAAGGAGATTAAAATGATGAAATCCTTGCAAGCACAAATCCTTTACTTAGAATGTTTAAGTGCTATCAAATATTAAGTCAAAAGGAATACAAATTAAAAGAGATTTAATTAATCCATGCTTTCTACCAATAGTATTTGGCATGAAAATATTACCGTTTTTTGTGTGATGTCTCACCAGTTGTGGGTCACACTTATAGTGGAAAGTTGTGACTATATACTTAGCATGAGATGCACCTTTAATTTGAGAACGCCCATGCATTGGCACATGAGTCATGGGATGTTGTGGGCCCATCTTGAGTCAACATTTGATTGTTAGGTTCAACTTAACACCTAGTAGTATGGGTGTCTCACGAGTCATGGGTCTATATAAAAAGTGAGGCAAAATATATCAAAAGTTGTATGAGATGCAATTAGCAAATGTTGGTTACATTTAGATTGTTTGTGGATGCCTCATGAGTTATTGGTCCACTTGCAAGTCCTTAGGATTTTGATTCTCACTAGAAAATGAGATTTCTTGAATTCTTCTAGAGGGTGAAGAATTTGATAAAATAGTGGGAGAAAACATATTTGAAAGATCATGAACATATTTTTAATATCAATACTTGATCATATGCTTATACTCTTTTTTTGCCTCTTGTAGATTTTTTGAAATCTTCAAGTCAAAATGGTTAAAAATCTACTCAAAAACATTTTGAAAACCAATAAACTCACATGGCCTAACCTCTAAGATTGGTTGAGAAATCTTAAGATAATTATTGACTCTAAAATGAGGACCTATGTTCTTGATTAAAGTCCACTAGACACATTGGGTGATGACCCTTTCGATGAGGCTTGTAAAGTGTTCACTAAATTTGTAGAAGATAATCTACAAGCGAGTTACCTTATGATGTCATCCATGACTAATGATCTCCAAAAGACTCATGAGCATATGAAACATATGAGTGAGATCTATAAGCACTTACAAGAGTTGTACGGTGTGAAATCTAGACAAGAAAGGTTTGCTTTAGTGAAAGAGCTCTTTAGATCAAAGATGGTAGAAGGTTTAAGTGTCCATGAACATGGGCTCAAGATAATTAGACTCATTGAGAAACTTGGACAACTTGATGTGATCATAAACAATGACCTCTATGTAGATTTGATCATCCAGTCATTACCCTCATTGTTCGATCAATTCGTTATGAGCTTCAATATATCTAAGCAAGAGGTTACAATTAATGAATTGGTGAACATGCTTATGATTGTTGAGACAACAATGACAAAGGTAAAACTTTTTATATTTACATTCTCCTCCAAGTTGAAAGGTACTAGGGGCCTAAGAAAGGGAGGTAAGAGAAAGAAGAGTTTTTCTTCCAAAAAAAAGCAACCCAAGAAAAGTTTCGAGAGAGTTGAGAAAAAGGGTAAAATCAAAACAAGTTGTTTCCATTGGGGCAAAGAGGGACAATGGAAAAGAAATTACAAAGCTTACCTCGTGACCCTTGAGAAAGGTATGTACTTTTTTGAGGTGCATTTGACAACTAATTATTTCTAAGTGGTATTTGATACCACATGTGGTTCTCATCTATATAATTCTTATAGGGTATAGAAAGAAAAAAGAGTTTTCATGAAGGGGATATGATCCTCCACCTAAGGAATGAAGCAAAAGTTGCCGGCATGGTCCAATGTGTTATCAAGTTAGACTAGGGGAATAATAGCATTGTACTCAATCTAGTTTGTTATGTACCCCACTTTGCTAAGAACATTGTTTCAATTCCTATTCTTGATAATGAAGGATTTGAGTTTTCTATATCTAATGGGAAGTTGAAGGCATTAAAGAATGGTTCTTTAATTGCTCAATGTACATTAATTAATGGATTATACATATTTGATTCTCAATCTTCACTAGTGGAAAGTTGAAAGATTGTCATGGTTGGCATTGATTTGGTTGATTTGAGCTATGGCTGTACTTGCTTTTTTGCTATTTTATAGTCCCCTTTGGTTGGTCCATCGACAATGGTGTCGATCACGCCTTAAAAGGGAGAGGCACTCATCTTCAGTCTTTTTTTCCCTTTATCTTTCTTTCTTAGGCTGATCAATCATTCTTTACGAGAAGTTATATCGAATTGGGCAATTACGTGCTTGGAGTTCTCATTAACATATTTTTTCTGGTGGCTTTGTCGAATGAGGCATTCAATTTCGTTTTGAAGGTTGAAATAATTTTCTATATCATGACCCATTTATCTGTGAAATTGGCAATATTTCTTAGAGTTTTTCATGGCTGGTGATTCATTGAGTTTCCTTAATTTTTTGAGGAGGTTGTCGTTTTGGATTGCAAACAGAACCCCTTTTTTGGAAGTGTTTGATAGGGGCATAATTGTGAAACCTCTTGATAGGTGATTGATGACTATCTTGCTGATGTTTATCGTCCTTCTATTTTCCTATCTTTTTAGTATTCTCTCTGCTTCCATATTTCATCTTATTCGTGTCTTCCTAGGTCACGTACCTCTATGCAAGGTCAAGGAGCTCCTCCATTGTTCATGGTCTCTCTTTAACTAGAGCATTGGCACACTGCTTGTGCCTTAGTCTAAGGAACAACACATTGATAAAAAATTCAATCTTGGGATTATCAATTTTCAGCACTTCAATGTTAAATCTGGCAAAGAAATCTCAAAACGACTCTCTTTCATTTTGCTTCACTATGTGGAGAAGAGTGTGGGAAAGCTTTGCTTTTCTTCTACTAGCAAATTGGTGGAGGAAATTATCATAGAGCTGATCATAGAAGAAAATAGATATAGGTTCCAACTTAATAAACTACTCAAGCGCTATTCCTAGGAAGGTGGTAACTAATATTTTTGGTTGAATGTGGTTATTATGGCCATAGTGTTGCGTCATGTGCTCAAACTGGAGTAGGTGCTTGTTGGGTCTACTGATTCGTTATATATGGATAGTTCGATTGAAGTCTTTGCATCGATTGCTATATGCTAATTGATTATCTCCTAAATGAATAGGGATTCTTTATCTTAATGGAGCCTGGAAGCATTATTGAGTTGGATTCTTTCAGTATTTTTCAATCATTTTTTAAGCTATTGGACTTAGTGTAACACCTCATCCTATTTCCCATGATTTGTTCAAGATAAATTCTTACTTGGCTAAGGTCTTTGGCGCTTGATCTTTTCATGCAGCTTGGCTTAATTAGATCGAATGAAGTGTTCAGTTAAATGTATTACTTCTTCATGGGGTTGATGGCGAGTTTCATCTCGCGAATCACATATGTTAGGATTACAACACATTTCATTCCTTATTTTGTCCTCGTAAGGAGGGCCTTTCTTTCTGGCAGAAAGGTTGTGGTATAGTGCTAGCAGTAGCAGTTAGTTGGTTATTGTGCCTTTGCAAAGTGACTAACAATTTTGCTGAGAGTTGAGCTAATGTCTAGTCACTAATCATTTGCATGACCTAAGGAATAGTCAAAGCGACTGAGAGCTCGAGCTCTCTACTTGCTAGTTTGGTTGGGGTGGTGTTGACTTGTGGTCACTTTGCCTTTTGAAAGTAGTTGACCTAGTGTTCACTATTTTTTCAGTTGTAGATTCAATGTTGCACATGCATCACCAAATGATGATGTTCTTTTTGATAAGGGTTCCTGGATCTCGACTTGATGTTCTAGATTAACTAGAAATATGGATTTGAATGAGTCAGATAGGGCGTAGGTCAAATCCTGCAACTAGTGAATGAACATTATGTTATCCAAAGGGTCCTCGGCTAAGATCCTTCAATGCTTAAGTTAGTATTTGACTAGAGAGTAATTTGGTAGAGTAATGGCTTAGGATCTATATAAAATCATACCTTTGTCTCTGAGAAGAGCGTATTTTATAGTGCCTAGTGAAAAGTGGAAAAGATAACTTTTGCCCCAATGTGAATTAGATCTTCCCTTCTTTGGGTAGGGGCATTTTAGGTCCTTTTGACTTAGCTTAGCATTGTGCTTGTGTTTGATCGATAGTAAGGAGCGCCCTTATCGTCATTAATGCAGAGCTGGTGTGCCGTCAAGGTCATTAAATACAAACAGGATGGTGGTTTGTCCACATTCAATGTAAATGCGATTGGTGGCAGGTACTGCCATTAATTAATATTTCTATGGCCAGATGGCTGCCTCATTGTCCGCATATCTCGACCTACACTAGTCGAGAAAACTCAACCTAAGAGGTTGATCTATCTAATAAATGCTTTGACATGGGTCCCCATTTGGGCTTAAGCTTTGTTTATCTAGGTTTGATATTGGATTGATGTTCTTGTTGGGCTTGTGGGCTACACCTATATCAATTCATATATTGATTTTTTAATTTTTTCTTGTTTTAGCATTGTTTAATTATTATTATTGCTGCTTATAGATTCTTCATAATCCTTGACTATTATGTTTTTCTTATTAATTCCTTAATTACTAATTTATACTTATTTATATATAGGTTGTGAGGTTTTATATTGAAAAAATAAAAATAATTTATTATGCATAATATAACTTTTTAAATATTATTTACATATTAAAATACATGAAAAATTAGAATTATTATATACAATATTTTTGAATACTATTTATTGGATATGGATAATGGATTTAGTTAAACTGAATAATCGAATATATAAAAGGATATATTCAATAGATATGTATTTGGAGGGGATATTAAACTGATTAAATATGCAATTACCACATTCATATCCATTTATTGTTGAACATCTACTAATCGAATATGAATAATATCCATTTTAAATGGATACAGATAATATACCCTATAAACAGATTTGAATGTGAATGGTAAACGAATTTTTGAATATCCATTTACAATCCTCATTAGCTTCAATCAATATCAATTGGAGTAATTATTTGTATTATTAAACTACAGGCCCCTTATGCTTTTGCCTCCCTTATGGTTGGCCCAAGGTTAATTTAGATGTGGCTTTTGATAAAGGTGTTGCTATCACTGTTTACACAGTTCGAAACCATAATGGTTCTTTTCTTTTTGGTTTAACCTATTCTTTATATGCAAGAGACTTGGCTGCTACTGAAACTCTAGCAATTCTACATGCCTTTGAATCTCTCAATTGTGCTAGGGTGGACAAAGTAATATTTGAGAAATATTTGATAGTAACTCTTTGTTAGTGTTAGAAAAAGATTCAATATGCTATAACAATATTAGAGAACATTCAGCTCATTAATTTCTGTGACTAATTAATCCATTGCCTCGGATCCATTTTTTCTTATCATTCTTTCTTTGCCTTTCTCTAATTTTTAAAAGTACAAAATAACTATGAAGGAGATGTGCAAAAATACAAATATAAATATATATTGTAAAAAGAGAAATGTCACTAGCTAGGCTGGGACTTGGCTACGATGGGGTTGGGAAATAGGTGGATTAGGGGGTGTGTGTGGATATATATTTATATATTTAGTAATATATGTATGTATATGTGTATAGATATCAAATATATAAATAATTTTCAAAATTTTCATTCTTTTTGGTTCTTTTGGATTTTCTATTTTACGAGGTGTAAATTCAAATTACTTTTTAGAGCCTACAAATAATTATTTACTGCTTAGTTGTCCATTTTCTTGTTGAAGTGGCACGTGGAATTGCCACATTATATGCCACATAATAGGACAATGGGGATGTATTAATTGATAGAGCACTTTATGATGCTAAGCTATGACATAGATGTTAGCTTTTTTGTTATTGTAATCCAACCTAATTTATCCTCAAATTGCAAAATTTTAGAAGCTAGTGTACCAATTATAAGGATAAAAAAGTTGATGTCCTAAGTTGCCAATGGGAACATACAATCATAGGACTAATTTTGTATTTTTGCCTAGTTAGATGTATAGTTAATTATAATAACAAATTGAATATTATTAACAATGTATTGTCTTATAAATTGACTTAATTTACCATTTGTAAAGTAGAAGCTTCGAGCTTATGGGAGACATGAAGACATGGTGCATTTTGATCATTTAGCCCCTACAATTTTGGTCTTCACCATTTAGTAAAGCAAACATGACACACATTAACAACAAAGCTGAAAGTAGCTTTGGCTAGGTATGACACAGAGTAGCTTAATTGACCCCTAGCTTTATTTACTGTAATTGCCTGGGTTTGGGATATATGCATAATCATATGATTATGGGTTCTACAAAGAGAGCAACAATTTGAGGTGCAAATTTTTTAGGGTTGGTAATTCTATCTTGACAATTCTTGTGAATGACCTCTGCTACATGAACATAGTTTAGAATCTTCTCCACCATATCTTTGGGTATGAAAGTTTCAGTGAGCCATCCTGCTATCACATCCTTTCATCCTCTAGTATGTAGTTGAACAAACTTATGTAAAGTCTCTCATTTTGGTACACCATACTGTTTCATATAGCAGTCCATCACTGTCAACATTTCTTTCCCATTGTTCTCACACTTCATCAAATGCGAAAAGTTAGATAAACTTAGATAGAATTTGATATGAAAAATTTAAGACCTTAAAGCTATAAAAGCAAAAACCCAAGAAGATGCCAAGTTAATTAAATAAAAAGGGGCAACTGAGGTGATCTAATTAAGTCCACTCAAGATGAACTTTGTAACCCAAATGAGCTCAAGTCTACCAAGGACTTAACTATCATAAAAACCAACTCCCGTAATTAAAATTGAAACAATGATTCTTCAAGTGCTGACTCTACGTGGGGGCACTTCAGGATATAAGCCCATAATTTTAATAATTCATAAAAAACATCATTGATCATCCTCCATGAAATATTAGAATTAATATCCCATTAGCATATACAAGAAATTGATTTTTAACTGTCAGGTACGTACATTGTGAAAGGAAGAAATACTTTCTTGTTTATTGTTTTGTGTAATTAATTGCAATGGAAGTCGTACCTCCAATGGGATTCTACTCTCTCTCTCTCTCTCTCTCTCTCTCTCTCTCTCTCTCTCTCTCTCATTATGGGGCTTTCTATCATCAGGTATCTCATACCTACCTGATGGTTCCCAGCCAATTAAAAGGTGCCATTCAAATTTTGGTATGACTAACATGTTGATGCTGATAAGACATGAAGAAGATGTTTGACAAATTTAACCTCATTCAATAAAGGAATGCTATGAATGCGTACTTCATGTATTTTTTAATATAAAAATATGCTTGTAGCATGGAAATTGCTACTATGAGTAGCCACTAAAACTAATAAATCAATACTATGAGAAGTGACTCAAATTGAAAAATTGTTAAATTTAGAGCAATCCAGATTTTTTGTCAAAAATAAGAGGTGGTGGTACCATTCTATAGCATTGAAAAAAAACTAGAAACATGTCAAATTCATTCAACACAAAATTTGTTTCAATCAAATTGAACACAAAAATCGCTACTATGAGTAAGGACTAAAATGGAAAAATAATTTTTATTTGGAGAGTAATGCAGATTTTTTTTTTTTGGTAAAAAATAAGAGGTTGTTGTACCATTTACCATAGCATTGAAATGTAGAAATTATTTTTAAATTGAGAGCAATATATATTTTTGGGAAACTATGGCAGAAAATTTGTTTCAATCAAATTGTAATAAGTCATACAAAAAAACGTTACTATGAATAGCGATTAAACTGAAAAGAATTAATTTTAATTCAAGAACAATGCAAATATTTTTTTTAAAAATTGTTTAAATAAAGTCACTTTTTCATTCTTGTAGAAAAAATGTAGCTTTTCCATCAAGTGACTTAAGGATGTAATTATGAATCCAAAACAAGATGACGCTTGTTCAAGCAGTGACATATTAGATGTAAATTTTTGAATAAAATCATTTTAGCAGCATATATATACATGTTAACACTACCCAAGAAGAAAATATATCTATACATGCATATTAAAGAATTTGTATTATTCAAATATCTTGTTGCTAGAGTTAGTAGCAATTCACAAAAATATCGCTACACTAAATAGCAATTAATGGAAAATTTTTATATACATCCAATAAGTATTTATCTATGAATATGTGAATGTCAATTTCTTTCAAACCAATCGCCATTTGAAGTGGCAAAATAATTGATTTAATTATTTGCAGGTGAATGAACAAAACAAAATAAATGATTTAAATATTTAACAAATAAAACTAATTGCCAACCCACAGATTTAAATATTTAACAAATAAAACTAATTGCCAACCTACAAAGTCAAAAATTGTAGGATTTTCTAGATGTTTTTAAATTAATTTGGTAGGGTTCATGGTATTGTTAAAATAATATCTAAGAGTAATTTTTTGAATTGTATACATATGAAAACACAACATATTAAAATATTGTCTTTGGCCTAAGGCATTGGACCTAGGCAGTAATTGTTTTCCATAAGCTTGCTCTTAAGGTAAATGTAAGAGAACTTCAATATTGGCTCTTTTTTATTGGTAGTAGGTGAAGAATTAAAATAGCCCATGCAAGATAATAGTGAATCATATTTAAATGTTGATATTATTAGTTAGTACCAAATATGAAATTTAGATTTGAAGAAAGTTATTGGGGCTCATAGTTTTCGATTAATATCTTAAAAATAACTTTAGAAAATAATGATAATGTTAATGACGAAATTTGTAGAAAAGGTATAGACGCCATAATTTCAAATAAAGCAGCAAACATATAATTGAAATTTAAGTTTTGTAGTTTTCAACAACATACTAAACATTCACAAGTTATTTGGAATTTTTGAATTGCACCCTTAGCAATTTGAAAAAAGTCATAACTTCTTTTCCATTCTGGGTAGGAACCTCAAAGTACAAAGGATATAATGGGGCTTGCATCCTTGGGACTAGTAATGGTGACATGTGGAATGGAATGTACATATAGGCCATGTTTTTAGGAAACCGTATTAAGTAATAAACATGAATTTAAACACTTAAGAATTTACATTATAGGATAAGTTATGATATTGTGCATAAATCTCTTTTTATGTGAATTTGGCCTTACGAATGGTAAGCGTGTGTGGATGTGTGGTTGTTGATGCATGTACATAAACGCCAATT
The DNA here is from genome assembly GCA_014898725.1 of Jacaranda copaia. NCBI lineage: Eukaryota > Viridiplantae > Streptophyta > Magnoliopsida > Lamiales > Bignoniaceae > Jacaranda > Jacaranda copaia. The sequence continues at coordinate 496,482 of JACGDI010005216.1, forward strand.
GAGATGATGAGGCTTAAATGGCATTTTTATATCCCTTATTTGTTGTATTAACTTGTGTTAGAAGACCATTTAGCACTTGTTTTGAACAACAATTTAGTTCATTGATATTGAGTAAATAGAAGTACTTGGGGTTTTGATTTGAATGAAGGAGGAATACCAATTGTAGAACCCCAGGGCGTATCCACTTGGCTTGTATTTGTTGTGTTATGAATATTTGAATTACTTTGTTAGTGCGTAGGCTAATTTTGCCTTTGAGAATGGCTATTGGAAACACCTTTTACATAACCATTGATGGAGTTTTGCTTATTGGGGCAGGTACTTATCTTGTGGCCAAGTTCTCTATTAAATATAATTGAAAAAATAATTATAAATTAAATTAAAAAATTCAATATTATTTAATTACAGACTTCATGTGGCCCATATAAAAAATTAGAGGTATGTGGATACAGAACTCCATCATAAAATTTATAAATGCATGAACGATAGATAGTGTAAAAAGAATTATAATGAATTTTTTTTGGTATTTTAATTACAAAATTATTGAACTGTGATAAAGATAAACTTATTTTTTTACTAGTACTGTAAATGTACCGACAATAACTACATCTTTGTCATTTTGCTTATAGGCTATCTTTTGAAACAATTTTGATAGGGTCGCAGACATTAAGCTCATGTTGTGGATTTATAAGGCCAGCAATACCAATGTTTGGATATTGACTGCAATCATCCTTTTGAGTGTTGTCTCCATACTCATCTAGCTGTTCAGTGGAAATATCATTATGGAAGTTTGTTTGAGTTAGAATATCATCATAAACTTCACTTGTCAGGTCCTTACCACAATGGAGGTAATGTTAAAATTGGGAATCAGATTGTGATGATATGTATGTGAGGTTAACAAACTCCTTATGAATTTCAGCAAACCTCAAATGTTGTTTATCTATTGCTGGTAGGGGTAATGGGAATTTGTTAAGCAAAATCTTCCCAGATTCAATGACCAATCTCCATTTTGTGATGGTGTTAGGCAATTTTGGAATATTCAACCACTTACTGGCTAAAATTAAGTGCTGACATGGCAACCCCTCGGACTCCACCATGAAGTAATCACACTTGTACTGCAAGGAGTCACTATCAATGTGAACAGTGTAGCATTTTTCTTCTTGTTTGGTGTACTCTACAAGTACAAGCTTTTGTTTATATTCACCAACTCCTATTTTACTCTCCAGAAGAAGTCTCTACTCAGCATCAATCTCACTTCGAACAATAAAGAACATCTTTCTTGTCAATAATTTAGATAGTTATTTTTTGTATATTTTCAAGGAGTGCTCCCTTACCACTGAATAAATTCCTTTTGAAATAGGATTGAATATCGAAAAAATTACTCCTTATCTTTTGTAGGGTACGATTATAGTGCTTCATGAAATTTGTCAATGAGAGGTTTTGCTTTACAGACAATTTAAATAAGAAGTGCATTGATTCGACATGTTAAGCAGTTCACATTCTAGCCAATAATATGTCTAAAAAATAAGCTTCACTCTTAATCTCACATTTTGCATATATTTCATTAACCTATGGATAATCTTCTAAACCATGTAATTGCATTGAACTGGACCACTCAGCCCCAAATTCCTTTGGATCACTTTTTTTCCTTAACAAATTTGTGAGTCCAGAACAAAATTGTGAACTGTTGACCTTTTACCTTGTATTTCTTACAATATGCTAACCACATAGTCTATGTGCTACTATTGGAAATTCAATTTGAATAGCAGCACGTGTGGCTATATCTTGATTGGTAAGAATTGATGCTAGAACTTTACCACCTATTGTATGTTTAAATTTGTTGAGTAGCCAACAGTACGACTTTATTGTATCATTGTACGACATTGCTACTCTAAACATAGATATTGTTGAATTATTGTTTGCTCCACAGAATATAACTAGTGGAAAATTGTATTTATTAGTTTTGTAGGTGTTATGAAATACGAGCACATCACTGAATAGGTTGTATTCTATCTTGGACATTGCATCACACCAAAATAATCTAGTAGGACATCATTTCTCATCAACAATATAATTGTATGTGAGGTTGTTGTTTGCCTCTTTCATCTTAACCAAGTAAGCAAGCAAGGCATTGACATCCCTCCTTTAATCCTTTGATGTTTCACTTTGTGCAATCATTTGTAGGCATCCTTTTTATTGAATAGTAGTCTTCCCGGTCCATCAGCTAATTGTTCCAAAAAATATAACACCATACATAGTGAAATCCTAGCTTCAGTCATAACATTAAGCATAGTTTTGTCGGAAGATAGAAGTTCCCCGCAAGAGATAATTAAAGATATTAATATTTAAATTATTAGCGTAATAGTTTTAAAATAGTCGTTCACACCTAGTGTATCATATTAGACCTCTTTTGACTCTCTTCCAGATGGTGGTTGTGTCTGAATTCAAACCTTGTAACTATATATTCATTGGTGGCTCGATCATGGGCTGTATGAAAACTAGCATTGCTTTGTATCTTGTCTTTGAACTAGCCTCCCGTTGCTGAGTTAAATTATGATTTTCTTGACGATAGCCTTCGTGATTGCAAACTCATTCTCTATTTTTGATCAGCCTGTCTTTCTTCTTTTAGCTCTTTCTTCAAATAGTGAACCCCACTAAATTTGCATACCCTATGTAAAAATACTCTCTTGCCTCTATGCTCTTGAATCTTTGTATGCGAACTACATCTTTGTATACCTTTGTGCTAGTTATATCCAAAGTCCCATTAGTGGATTGTGAATTTTCACTATTCATGGAAATAAATGGATGAAGAGTTGGTGAAATTATAATGAATTGGTAATTGTTGTGAATCATTTATATGGATGGGGTTGCATAGTACAATAATGCAACAGTAGTTGGAATGATTTTAGACCCTAGTATATCAAATTTAGCTAATTAAATGTCACTTACTACATGTTCAATTCATTTACTCACATTTGAGTTTTGGAATTTTGATATAAATTAAAACATTTTCATGTGGAATAATATTTTATCCAACATTCATAAAATGTCTTTATCTGAGGTAGCTATTTTCATTTAGTACACGTCTTCCTATCTTCGTCTGAAACTTTGATACAAATAAATTTTTTTTTATGTTTTTTTGGAGTAATATCCATAAAATGTTGCCGTATTAGGTAACAACCTTCAATTACTACATATCCATATTCTTGTCTTGGATTTTGATACAAATTATAGAACTTTTGTGGCTACTGGCTAGTAAAGACATCAATGAAATGTTGCTATTTGAGGTAGCACTTTTCAATTACCATAGGTCCATTACTTTTGTGTGGAATTTTGAAACAAATTTAAGGAGTATTTTATCATCCATAGAATGCTGCTAATTGAGATAGCAATGTTCATTTACTATATGTCCATCCTATTTGCTCATTTGGAATTTTGATACAAATTACAAATCTTTTATTTGGAATATTATTTTATTCACAAAGTTATTTAGCTGAACAAATAGATGTCCATAATATGTCGCTAATTGAGAGAGCGATTTCACTTAGTGTATTTCCAATTTTTATAATCACATTTATGTTTGGAATTATGATTCTAATTCCTAAACTTTTAAGCAGAATATTTTTTTATAATTATCCACAATGGATTGAGTAGGAGCTAATATACATCCATAAAATGTGGTTAGTTGAGGTAGCAGTTTAATGTCACATCAAATAATTAGTGTAAACTAATTTAATATTGACTACAACATGCATTCTAAACATGACAAGCATTGCATACAACATATTTGAATTTCCATAAGTTTTGATGGTCAGATTAACAAGAAAGTGCACTCATATTTATCTTGTTCCATTTTAATTTAGTGATAACTTGAAAGCATTTCAATTTTTTTAAAATTTTTTTGGCCTTTTTGATAGCTCGTGTGTATTAAACTTGCACCTAGATCCAATATGCTCAATTAGAATGTACTCTGAAGAGAAAGAAATAAGTGACTCTATTATGTAATATTGCCTAATTTACATGTTTATGTAAATAAATGAAAATTTATGTAAAGAATTGTGGAAAAGCAACTTATGCTGAAACCACATATTTTCTTAGGTCACATATATACCAGTCAAGAAATAAAAAGAGTTCTAATATCAGAACATATGAAACATTGCAGTTTCAAAAGATAATCTACAACATATGGAGCATAATAACTAAATAGTAGCAATGTTATTTATAAATTAACCACAGATTGTTTGGCAAAAAGTAATGGTGCATCAAAATGTTCATACAAATCATCATGCAAATCCATAGCTAGGGAAGTGGATACTAAGAGCATCAAAGTATCACTGCGGTCTAGTCAACAAAATTAATAATCCCCTCTTTTATTCGTCATGACTTTGTCATCCATGCAAATCGATTGTTCTCGTGCTTATACATTTGAATGACATGTGTTCTTCATGTAAGCTTGGAAGATGTCTATTAAGTGTGTAAAGAAATATTAGTTAGACATCATTGTTTAGAAAGCAAAATTGACTCCTAAACTTAATGTCATAACATATAATGTTAAACAATTTTAGTAAACATATTAAATTTGTTAGATTTCACCAAAAATGAAAACTATCTAAATTCATGGAATGAATATATGCTTCAACTTCCCTTTGACACGTCCATGAATAGTCCCATTAATCAATTTCTTATAATTTTTATCATTCAGTTCAATTCCATAGCTTATAAAATGTTGTTGTGTGGATCGATTGGATTCCTCTCATTAAGAAGGCAACAAGTAAAATCCTTGACCCCAAAAGGTAAAAACAATTAACCATGTATGCCTCTTCAAACTCACACCACCAAAAAAAAAGGACCATCAAGTCCATCCCAAGAATGGGATGATTCTATGGTCAAGTTCTTCATTGACTTCTTTTGGCAAGCATCCAAAGACAATCCCCTTGGAGACTCGAACACAAGTAATTGAATCTTTGCCTAGGCATCCTGTCGCCTCTCAACTAGATTCAATCAAGAATTTCCCATTGAAATGGTCTAACTAAAGTATGAAGAGCTATACGACTATCATGTCTACTTTTGCATTGTGATTGCATCAAAAGGAACACATTACAATCCAACAACAAATTCTGTCTATATCCTACAACATCATGGGGACAAATTGCAAATGGTGAGTAAAGTTAGTTTTTGTATAATTTTTTTAATATTTTTTTTATGTAATGTTTAATATTATATTATTCAATCCTTTCATTTGTAATGTATTAGATGTTCCCTCCAATTGTCCAATATTTTGAGAAAGGACTCAACTATTATGAGGACTTGAAAACCATTTTTGAGAAACTCGTGGTTAGTAATGCAGTGCCCCTTAAGATCATTGTTGAGAATGATGACTTTGACTACAAAAATGAGGATGAACCAAGATTAAAAAGTTTTGAAAACCTAATTTTAGTTGTGGACCAACCAAGACGGAGAGAAAGAGGTAGGCTTAAGAAATCTTCAATGGTAGATGAAGAAGAACAATCAAAGCCATCATCTCCTCTGCCTACCTTTGGATTGCCACATCCTAGAGGCTAGCCTAGGAAAAATAAGGCCATTCCTCAACAAGCCCCTCTATCACCCATCCTAACTGCCATATCTCCTTGAAAGTGATCGGGTTGTCCTATAAAAAATATTGCTGAAGAAGGCCCAAAAAGTGAAGATGAGCAAAGTGTTATGATCAACACACAACCATCGTGCAATGAGGATAAAGCCATCCCAAAACAAATCCTGTCAATATAGGAAAACATTCCCATCAACTCGATGAAGTTTTTAAATTGACCCAACCAACTACTCGAAGGCGAAGAGGTTGACCAAAATATAGTCTTCTTAGTCTACTAATGCTTGTTGCTACTGCTGCATGTTATTGTTTTCAATTGAAGTTATTTTAATTTAAGTTCAAAGTTTGTCTATTCTATGTATCTTCATATTTTATTTTAATTTAAGTTCAAGGTTTGCATTACTTTTGGTGTATCGTTATGTGTTAGTTTAATATATGTTTATTTTTTAACAAAATTTCAATTTTGAAGTAGATTTAAATGTTATTAGTAAATTAAACATTGGTAATAAAAATTAACAACCATTCATCATTATGTTAACCAATATTCCACATTTCTCGTAAAGTAAAAATTTGAAGTAAAAATTTAATAAAATTGTCCATTGTATATTATAAATTTAAGAAAGATTCCCTCGGGTACATAACCACATATATATGTCTATCAATAAATTATTAGTTATCATCTTGAAAGTATTCTTCCTCAAATTAGAATGTTCTGGCAATAAATTATACCAACAACTTTCAAAAAAAGTCTATCAATTTGTTGCTATAGAAGATAGTGATAAGTTCATCCTTAGTTAGTTTACGAAACATATTTAAATGCTCACATATTGTAGCATTGACTAATAATTACACATAACTTAAATTTTCATGCTTTTTTTTTTTTTTAATGTGCAACTCTTTTTCTGCAAATGCTTAAATAATTCAATGAAACAATACATTATTTAGAAATGTAGACTATTCATTTTATCGAAACCTTGTTGGTATTCTTTTTTCTTCAACCATTATGATTGAATTTTGTTTTTTCGTAAATAGACACCGCATGCATGGATATGTTATTTACATTTATTTGTATTTTTAAATAGCGGTTGCCTTTTTTTTTTTATAATTATTTATAGACACTACATTTTACTTTTTTTGAATATTTAAATGACTAAGTTACATGCTAATTGCCATCTTGGTAGCAATTACTTGATTATTTTCGTTTCTTAAATATTAATATAATCATTATACTTGTATTATTAATGCATTTCATGACATAAAAAAATAATACATTTAAATATATTCATTTCTTACTAAAACTAATTGCAATATTAGATAGCCATTACTTGGTTCTATTTCTTTTATTTAAATATTATTATATTCATTACATTTTATTTATTTATATTTTTCATAATAATAAAAATTAATATTATTATTTACATGAGTTTCCTACTACAACTATTTACCATTTTCGAAAGCGATTACTTGCTTTTTTTTCTTTTATTTAAATATTATTATATTTGTTAAATTTTATCTATTAATGTTATTCATAATAATAATGAATAATATATTAAATGAATGCATTGGTACTACAACTAGTCGCCATCTCACTGAGTGATTACTTGGTAACTATTATTATACTAATTACATTTAATTTTTAATTTTGTTTCATAATATTAAGAAAAAGTATATTTAAATAAAGGCGTTTATTATTAAAGTGCAATGACATAATTTTGAATAAGACTAAGTAGTTGTTAGTTTGATTAGCAATTACTTATGTGCTCATCAATTTCCATGCAGGAACATATTTATCTTTTACCCTACATCACAATCGTACCTCTTGAATGGTATGGATTTAATTAAAATAATCTGATAGTTGGGTACCGCTAGGTAGGTATGACACCTACATAACAGTAGAAAGGCCGCACTTACTATATCTAAAGGTTAGTATCCAAAAGGGATTGAATAGTAGTGCTTACTTCATGGCTTGCCAAGTCATCCAACTCAAAACATTTAGCTTATTTTTGGTCCTTGAATTTTTACCATAGTAAGACTAAAGAAGTAATTTTTGTCTCTCTTTAAATGAGTAATGAATAAACATGATTAAAGTCTAATCCTCACTTTTTTTTGGCATAAGCAACTGCAAAGAGTCAATTGATTTTATCAATATTCCATAATCTTCACAGCATGAAACTGTGGTTTAGTTATTAATGACATGAATAGTATAAGCTAATATTAGTTGATCTCTCAAAAACAAGTGAAAAAAAATTACTCTTCCATTTCTTAATGTTTGAAGTGACATTTATATACCTCTCTAATGTCTTAGTAAGAAGGTTAGTTGCTTCAAGTGTAGCATTGTTACCATATGTGTCGTCTATTATTGTGACCATTTGTACTCCTTTAACAGCTGTTATTCATACATAAGAGAAATTGAGGTTCAAAATGGAAAGCCACACCTTAAGAAGAGCACTCCAGTACTCTGTCTCTCAAGTAGGGTAGTTTGACTTGATATTGAATTTGTTCCACTACCTAATTTGAATAATGAGAAAAGAAATTAATACTCAAGCTTGCTAAAGGATATATATATATATATATATATATATATAAATAGACATATTAGTGTTAGTTTATTGTTAATTGCATTCTCAATGGTAACAAGTTGATTACCTGTACTCAATGAGTTTTTTTTACATATGCTACAAATAATTGAAATTCAATTTGGCTAGTTTTAAAAGTATTTCATTCTTTGTTTTAATCCTTTTCATTGAAGAAAATGTAATGACGAGTTTCTATTCTTGGAACACTCCTATGAAGTGATTGTTGTAGAGCACGCTTCACTTGATGACTAGTGTACCATATGTTTCAGATGAAATTAAAGTGGAGACTTTAACTATTGTACCACATGTTTCAGATGACTGGTTGTAAAGGCAATAGTCTCTTCTAAGATTTCTTTCCCATGAATTCTCACATGAGCTGCTTCAAACAAGCTTAGCAATCTCTTGACATTACTACTATGGGATTTTTTCAGTTTGCTGTCCTTGCCCTTAAACTTGCAAAAATGTCTGTTTTATTAATGTTATTTGATGATGATCATATATTTTAGCTTTTTAACTTGTACAATCTAAAACTTGCATCCAAATGGAAGATCGAATGGGATCTCTTACTCTATTGCTTGCCACATTAAGGAGATGATGACTTGTGTATAATTGACAGAATGCTTATAATAGAGAAGTGATACATTGTTTGTTGTGTAAAAAAGGAAAATTCTCTCATTTAGCAAAAATCAAGAAAAAAAAATAAGGAAAGTAATAAAATGAACGGAGAAGGCAAGATTTTTCTCGTATGAGAATCGTGGAGTAAGACATAAAAAAAAGATAGAAAAAAATAGAAAAGGTAATCCATTCAAGCTGCCCGCATATTGCAGGGTTCTGGAAATTTCAATTCTCAAACATCAATGAGTTTTTTTTTCCTCGTAATTTAATCCACATACATTTTAATCTATTAGGTTGCTCATTCCTGCAATTACAAAATGCATCAATGAAAATTTTTCATTGTATTGAGGAAAACAAGCTAAACTTAGGCTTAACATATAAAATGAGCCTTGCATGTGAGGGGTGTGGGATGGGAAAGAAAACCTAGATGACGGACCCAAGTATGTGCCCTGGCAAGCATTTATTTTTTCTCAGTTATTAACAAAGCATATGCCCAATCATTTTTATAGGGAAGAGACCATGCGAGATTGCTTGATGGTACGTGATTTTTTTGGAGTATAGGGAAGGGATAATTGTTTATTGATTTCATGTTTAGAATTTAGTTATGGGATTTAATGGCTATTTGGTTAGAAGTGAAGATTAAAGTAGACGATGGATTTCTATGATTTCTTTTCTTTTCTACATTCCTACTAATTAACATTAAGTGAAAAAAATTTGTAAAATTTATTACTTTTAATCATTTAGTGTGGAACTAAATAGACAACTTACACAAGTTGCCAACTTTTTCCATTAAGTTTTTGCAATCCATTTATTTTCTATCACGTAAGCAACTCCCGTATTTGTTCTTTTGGCTCCCATATAGTATGCATTAACTATTTACTCCCACCTCAAGAATGTCATTAGAAGTGTAGTCTTATGCTAATTTGAGTAACTATACCTATTTTCCATAAGATTTAATTTTTCATTGTATACCCAATGTAAATAGGTAGATTTTGATTTATGTGCCAATTATTTCAATAATGGTGGCTTAGATATGTTCCCATCATGGAACCAGGAGAAGCTGGTGATGTAAGTGGAGAGAACTGGACAGATCACGAGACTTTTCTACCTACTGAAGCGATAAAATTATCTAGAGATAATTGGAGTGAAATTACATGTGGCGACATAGATAAAATCTCAGTGTATATTACACTATGTTCAAATGTCGATTGAAGATGTGTTTTTCAATTGTGATGATGAAAATAGTGATGCTCTTAAAGAAAATAATGATGCTACAAGTGTGTTTAAAATAGATTGGAGCATGGCAAGAAGTTTACTAATTGAGTCTATTTCTTGTGTTGCAAATCATCTGTATTGTTGTGGATTGATGATTACTTAATTAGAGAGTTTACAACTTGTTTTGTTGAGTTTTTAATTTAATTCCTTAGTTTCAATTATTTTTTTGTAAGGTGATTTGGCTTCATGGAAATAAATAGGCAAGACTGTTTGCCTCTTCTATTGTGTAAAGTGTTGTATGTGTTTGCCCTTAAATTTAATGAAGTAGCTATATGAAAATGAGGGTAATGATCATAAAGCCAAAGTAGGGTTGGGACACATCCTGTATTTTGTAGCCACATCCCACTTTCTCTTTCTCTTATCATGCACTAGGGAAACACTAAGAGAAGAGGGAAGACCAACTTTACTTTACATATATGAAGCCAAAACAAGCTTGCTTTGCACAAAAACAACTTACTTTACATATATGAATCTAAAACAAGCTTGCTATACACAAAAAATAATGGCCAGACACAAAAAAAAGACTCCCAACATGGAGAACCATTCTAGCAATTTGAAATTCAAAAGCTATATAATTTACCAACAAAATTATGAAAATGAATTTGCTTCCTTCATGAAGAAACAAGCTGATTGCAAGATACAAAAATGCCAAAACCAATTAGGTATAAGAATGACACCTAGCAGCTTGCTTCTCAAAACCAATTTGGTCTATCACAAAATATGCATACCATATGCTTGAACATTGAATCTTTATGCCTAAGATGAGATTCTAAATATGCTAGAAAATAAAGTTCCGAATATGTCAAAATGTCCACATAATACAAACAATCAATTCAATGTGTGTATGAAGCTACAAGGTACTGAATGTGTAGTAGAAAGGGATGGACGAACATATAAGGACCAACATTGAACTTCTTGTATACTCTAAAACAACAACACAAGGCCAGAAAACCATTTTGAACCATTTTAATGATAAAAAACCACCACTTAAATATGTTATTTCATCTCATCCTTTAATCAATCAAATAATATCCATTCAAATGTATTATTGCAAAAGAAGAATAAAAAGTAAACAATAATTGAGGTGTAATATTTTTCAATTGAAGCTACTTGAGCCACCCTTTGGGCGCATCATCATGTCTATCATTGGTCTTCTCACATTGGTTTTGAGGTCCGAAATTATCTAACTGAAGCCTCTCAAATCCTTGTGACATGATTAGTTGTTGTTTGCATGTGAAGGACATTTAAAAAAAAAATCAGACATGTACAAAAAATAAAATATAATAATATCTTTTCACTTATATTTGTCACAACCTGAAGCAATTGTGTTAAGCTTGTTTGACTATGTTGGTCTTTTCTTGGATAACAAGGAGTGTGATTAAGCTGTTGATGAATAATTGGATTCAAAATATACAATAAAATTTTAGAAAATATTTTAATTGTTATAAAAATATTTTCTTATAAAATATAATATCATTCCAAGATGTATTATACTTGCATATATTGGAATGGTTGCACATGTGACAATGAAAGCCTTTTAGTTGGATACCCCATGTTTACATTAGGCATACCAACTTGATATTCCTAATTTATTGGAAGAAAAAAAGTATGAAAAATATATGGTACTTAGAATAAGATGAAATGTATCAAATTCACATAAGAATTAAAAAAAATATAATTATATTTAAGAACTTGTGAGAGTTGAGAGAAGGAAGGTAAATAATTGAAATCAGGAAGGTAAATAATTGAAATCAATGGCAACTCCAATGCTTAGGCAATTTGTTCCATTATAAAGATTCTACATTTAGATAGTTAATTATTTATGAGGTGGAAACAGATATCACATCTAATGGCAAGCAAACCAAATAGGTATAGAAGAATTATGTAATGCTAAATTATAACTAGTCACTGCTCTCTGTATGTCCTATTGTATTGTTTGGTGAAGAAATATTATTCTTCTTTCGCTTCTTTCTACGCATACTCTTCTCTAATCCACTCCTTGGTCTTTTTCTAGATTTTACGAGTTTCTTCTCTTTGCTTTTCCACCATTTTATTGTAATTTCATGAGATGCATTTCCATTATCGACCAATGTAAGAGTTTGTTTATCAAATAATTCAAAACTAGAATTTTGTTTTGCCACAACCCTTAATAAAATATTTCTCTGCAAAATAGATTTCGGTCCAATAGTTGGTCTCATGACCATTATATTCTCCAAACTTGCATCCACTTTTTCAATAGTCTTCAGAAGACTAATTTTTGCAATTCTAAATGTCTCCACAATTAAAGCAACCTATGTTGCTAACTAATTAGTTAAGCTACACAATTCTTTGTACTTAACTCCAGTCATTTTCTTTCATCCTTCTCATTCAAAGAATCAACTGTATCTGCCACATGCCCTAAAGATTGTGTTTCAACTATTTTTTTCTTCGCCTTCTTGGTCCATCTTTTCTTAATATACAATTTAAGAACTTTGACAATATTTCTTAAAGAAAGCACTTTAAAAGTATGTGAACATAATATTCCGGCAAACTTAACCTTTTTGCAATGATATAAAAATTTATCTTGTGATAAGTCATACATAACAGTGTGCTGATAATGCTTTCTAAAAGGCGTAACCTTATCTTCAAAAATTTCTGCACTCTAGTGGAATCACATACTTTGCATACTTCATCTTGAAATAACTCAAATACTTCATGTGTATATATACTAGCTTCATGCTTTAGAATTTCAACTTAAAAAGAAGATATTGGTGTACTTTGGCTAGTTCTTAGGTCTGCTTTTAGCTCTTCATACGGACAATCATTAATTAATCCATCAAAGCGGTGGAAAAATTGCAACAAATTATGTTTGTAACTCACATATCTTTTAAGAACACTTTCATGTTTTCATTTCACTGAGTAGTTATCATATTTGCACAAAATGTTTGTCAACTATAAACTAGTGCCCATTTTTCTCTTATTCTTGACATTCTTTCCAGCTATTCACTAGTTTGAATTCCATATTTTTCTAACATTTTATGCCATACATTTAAAAACTCTTCTTCCTTTTCATAATCATAAATGCATGAACTAAAGTCCTTATAGAAACTAGTAAAATTGCAAATATGCTACTGAGATGGATAGCAACATTTTGGTAGATGTGCCCAACGCACAAATGATGGCAAGTTTCAAGCCACTTTGTCGCTAAAGCTTTTGCTATTACTGCATATTAATTTGTAAGGATGGTTTTAGGTTGTTTTTTTGACATGGCTTTAAGAAAAGTATCAAATAACCAGATAATTGTTGACATAGTTTCATCATATAGTAATGTCGCGCCAAAGATGACAGTTTGCTTGTGGTAGTTTACATCAACAAAGAGGGCAAATGGCCAACCTTCTTTATTTTTTTGATAAGTTGTATCAAAACACGCCACATCACCAAAATGAGCATAGTCAGCCATCATTTGTGTGTTGACCCAAAGTATACTAGCTATCAAATCATCTACATCTACTTGAATTGGACAAAAGGAATTAGGATCATCTAGTTGCCTTTGTTGCAAGAATTGAAGTACTCTACTAGTGTCACCCATCTTCATTTCCACAATTCTATTTGAATGTGGATAGTATTTATAATCTTCAAAGATAAACCAAACATTTTCATGTCCACTTGCTTGTTTAGCCATTAATGGAAAACCTAATCTTGGTGCTATTCCTGAGCTATCTATATCATTTGTTTGTAATGCTTATGCAATAGTAATACTTTTGTGGGACTTCAACAAATGAGTTTTACTTGGGCTCACTAAATCATGACCACTATGCTTGGCTACAAAATTGACTATCTTATATTTACCTAAATAGCGACCATTAATCCTCATAATTGCACAACAACCTTTTCTTGATTTTAGACGATAGATTTAACACTAACATCTCTTTTATCTTTCTATCTATGACCTTGGCACACACAAAAATATGATCCATCGATGATCCTCCCACTGATATCTCTTTGCACTGTGTGTTTTTTGACACTAAATCCAGCCACTCTTGCATATTCATTATAAAATTTATAAGCATCTTCTTCACTGTCAAACTCCATACTAATTTTTGAAAATTTTCCTCCAAAATGGCCAAGAGATGTTTAATTATGAGATTTTTTTCACTGTTATTCTCAAAATCTTCTTTTTCCTTACTCACTTCATCACCGAAGTCTAACTTACAACATAGGGTAAGATCGTCACAATTATTTGTATCCATTACTTGTGGAGTACAAGCAAAATCTGAAATCAACAAATCAATTTAGTGTAATAATAAGTTTATTACAAACAAAACATGAAATCATTGAATCGAAATAGATAAAGTATGTAGTTTTCATCTATAAATGTTGTATTAAATTAAATAATAATTGGATGAAGCACTAATTTTTAAGAGCGTAATAATACAGTTCATTTTTACAATGATTAAAAGTACTAAATTCTACAACTTTGTTCAAGTAAATGTTAATTAACAGAAATGTTGAAAAGAAAAAGAAATCACAAACATATTCCACTCATATTGACAGTTTATTTAGGAACCAAGTATCAAAGTTTTAGTTAGCCTTACCATTAGTTTTTTCATGCTACACTCTGGTTACAAACATTACTGCTTCGATTCTTTACTGTTGTTTATATCTAGTTTTAACTCCATTTAAGTGCTTTTCAATCTTCTCATGCTATTTCAAACTGAGTATAGCATGTCGGAATGGAACTCATGAATGCTCTCATGTTGGAACATTTAGAAAGTCATTTTAGTGTAAGGCTTGTGCATGAGCATAAATAATTAATTCTATAACAATGAGAGATCCACCTTGCCCACAATAATCAGAAAACGTTTAGCCTTTGCATAAATTCTGCAATTAAGCTAAATTACACCTCAACTCATCTAAATAGGTAAACAACAAGCTATGAAAGTTTTTAACTTGAGTGATAATTCTTTATAAAAAACTACAGGACTATTTTAACACATTGAGAATCCTAATTCAACAATAAGCAAGCAAATATGCACGCATGAAAGCAAGCTTTCCCCTACCATTAATTTCTTTAGTCATAATGAATTCAATTGTGATTGTTGAACATATATATGCACCTAGACCCACCAATATGTCCATCATCTACTTTAATTTTCACTTTTGACCAAACAACTATTAAATACTATAACTAAACTCTAAACATGAAATCAATATACAATTATCTCTTCCCTATACTCTAGAAAAATCATGTACTATCAATTAATCTCACTTGGTCTCTGCCCTATGAAAGCGATTGGAGATATGATATGTTAATAATTGAGAAAAGAAGATATGCTTGCTAGGACGCATACTTGGCTCCATCATTGGGTTTTCTTCCCTATCCAGCACCCCCAGCACGCAGGGCTTATTTTATACCTTACATTCAGGCTTAGATTGTTTTATTCAATACAATGAAAAAATTTCATTGATGCATTCTATAATTGCATGAATGAGCAACCCAACAGATTAAAATCTATATGGATTAAATTAGAAGGAAAAGAAAAAGAAAACTCAAGAGTGTTTGAGAGCTAAAATTTTCAGAATCCTGCAATATGCCGACAGCTTGAATGGATTACCTCTACTTTTTTCTACCTTATATATATATATGTGTGTGTGTGTGTGTTTTACTTCACGGTTTTCAGATGGGAAAGATCTTTCCTTCTCCATTCCTTTCTTTCTTTCCTTATTTTTTCTTGATTTTTGCTAAATGAGAGAATTTCCCTTTTTCACATAATAGACGGTGTATCACTTCTCCATTATAAGCATTCCTTCACTGTCATCATCTCCTTAATGTAGTAGGCGATGGAGCAGGAGATCCCATCCCGTTGAAGATATAATGAATTCAAATTAATGTCTAATTAGAACGTACTAGAAGCAGCATGACGGCGGTGCTGCTTGAGAAGACGAAATTGAAGTGCAGTAGTGAATGAATCATAGCCTTCATCCTTGTTTTGAGTTATGCGAAAATCGAAGATTTCTTGAAGTTGATGTTCAATCTATTGTTCAAAGTGACATGCCACTCCCAAATGCTCAAGAGTATCAATCAATACTAGTTTATGTGAACTGTTGTATTTCCTTTAGCCATCAGCATGCTCCTTAATTGCTTCATCTGTCGATGCTTCAATGGCTTCTGCATATATACCCTTTTCCTGCACCTGTGATATTGGCACACCTGCTTTGAGCCACTTGATGCAACATTATATTATAACAAGAAAACATGACAAAAAAGAAGGAAAAAAAGAAAGCATACATGCAAGAACTATATATATATCATCATTATATTATTATTGCCAAATATATTGATGGTTTCGTGAAATGCCAAAGGATAATTCACTTATTTATAGTGAGATGTTATATTCCTAATCACATGCTTTAGTTTATGTCCATCCACCAAATTCAGATTTAGGTTTTTCCTAGCTAGTCACATGCTTTAATTTCTAAAAAATGGGCTTCCAAGCTTCTTACCAATCAATTAGTTATATGTTCTTTCTTTCTTTCTTTTTTTTTTTAATGCCATTAAAGCTTTAAAACACGAGATGTAAAATTCATAATGGCTGGCAGGCGGACATTCTTAATTATTCAATCAGATAATTGCTGGATTCGATTGGATTTTTGTTTCGGCCGGGCTCACGTGGATTGACTTTAAAATGGATTGAGTTTAGTATGAGATAGGATAGGTGAATGAAATTGAATTGAGTTTAAAGTGGCTTTAGTTGGATTCAAATTGGTCCAATACAAAACACACACACAAAATAAAAAATAAAAAATAAAAAATTAAAAAATTGATTCATTTTACTTATTCAAAAAATATAATTCAAAAGACAATAGTAATATTAATATACTTTTTCCACCCTCTTCAATATATAATTTTACAATATAATAAAATGATTTATTAAATTATATATTCATTTTATTAACTTGTTTTGTAATATGCAATTGCACTAGAAATTAATTATCAGTACTACTTATTTCACAACAAAGTTCATAATTTTAAAGAAAATTACATAATTGTTGCATCACTAAGTGTATATCAAAATTTTAATCATGATGTATTAATTTTAATTAACCTTTCAAGAATTAAATTATATGAATTGTATGTCGATCTTACTATTGACAATTTGGCATACATATTAGCAAAGCAATAAATTTATAATTTTTTTTGGATCAATAGACATAATATTTGCTTGTGTAACTTCAAGATACTCTCTAATTAAAATTTATATGTTAAAAGAATTTTAAACAACTAATTTATTAATATATTCAAAGCCCAAGATGTATATTTCAATTTTAACTATTAATATTCAAAAGTACAAGACTTCGACAAAAATGAGAAGGTGAAAAAAATTAGATTTCTAATGATTAATTCAAAATCAAGCTTTTAGATTTATTAATTTTTTATTAAATCTTTTGAATGGACCATTTTGAATCCACTTAAAATAACCTATTTTAAATCTACTTAAACTTATTGTGAACCTACCCAAAATTAATAAATTCTACCTAAACCCGACCTACTACAACTCATTTTGAAAATTCTAAAATGCAACTCAACTCAAAACCATTTCAATATGAATTGGGTTGAGCCCATAAACTCTACCCCAGATTGGCAACTCTGACAATTCTAATGAAGGCAATGAGTGGCAATGAGTAGAAAGAATGCAGCTTTATGAATCAAGCCCACCTCAAATCAACATTTAGGCTCACGATCCCCGAAAAATCATCCAACTGATCACGATTAGTTTGGGCTATACAAATTAATCAAGAAATAGCTTTTGCTCCCCACTAATTATAAGCCATAAAACAACTGAACTTCAGGTAAACCTCACCACTTGCCGGTGATGACTTCACACCTGCGTTGTCTTATTGCTTATCATCTTGCTGCACATCATTTATTATAGAGTACATTTTTTATATTAATCACCAGTCAAATTGAGTAATTAATTTTGCCAAGTTAAAAAAATAATGGGAATTTTGTTCAACTCGAGGACGTTAATGGTCAGTCAATAACTAGTACTCATTCCATATAAAATTTGTTGCAAACTTCTTTTCTTTTTTCCTTTCCTTTTTAAGTACTAGCAGTCATCACACATAGTTTCTATATGTGTAAAATATAAAAAATATGTTAAAAAATATTAAAATAATATATGTACATATATTTAACATATTTTTGTACTTTTCTCTGTAAATGAAAAAAGAAGGACAAACAATTTAATCACACTCTTAATATGAACTAAAAAGAAAGAAAGAAAGAATAGAAATCAAACATGAATGAAAAATATGGCAATGAACCTATATTTTTCTAAAAAAAGAACAAAAAATTAACTGCAAACTTGAAAAGAACACAAAAGAGATAAAAATAAAAAATAAAAATCAAGCCTAAAAGAAAAATATGACAATGAATCTATATTTTTCTCTACAACATTAAAAAAGAGAACAAAAAAATTAATCGCACGTTTCAGAAGAACACAAAAGAAAAAAATAAGAAAAAAAAAATCAAACATGAAAGAAAAATATGGCAAAAAAAAAAAAAAAAGATAGCAAAGAATTAATCACACACTTAAAAATGAAAAAATAGGAACATACTTATTGCAGGCAAAAACGGAGGCAACACCTCTGCACACAACAAAAATAGACTTATAAATTTTAGTTTTCGATTTTAAGGTATCAGTTGCAAGAAGAAGTTTGATAGCCACGGGAAATAGTTTTGAAATAATTTAGTGGATAATATGGAGTGTAAAAAGGTGGGGTGGTGGGATTTGTTGGAATTACATTTGTGACCTAATTGAATTACTTGTGATAGATACTTTTTAGAAGGGTAAATTTGAAATATTATAAATTTGGTATTGCTGAATTCTTTATTTTGTCCTTTAAATTGAATTGTACTATTATATATTTGGATAGATGAAAGGGCAATTTATGTAATTTACTTAAAAAACTTGCCATGTTAGACACAAAACTATCTTCCTTTTTAGAAATAGATATTCTAAAATGGGATTTAATTCTTTATTAAAATATACCAAGAAAATATATTAAAAACTAGTCAACTATTTGTATTAAAATGACAGTCTGAAAACAAGAAAATAATACACATATATTTTCGGAATATATATGGTATTAAAATGAGAATCAGATTATTATTAAAACAATATATAAAAAATAATATGAAATTAAAATTTGAATTGATCAGGTTACAAATCATAAGATTCTATGTAAGAATTTATAACTCAAGTATGACCAAGTTTGAGTTGAATTAGATCTTTCCGTTTGGTTTCATTTTCAAAGTTCATTTTTACATTTTTTACTATTTTAAAAATAAAATACATTACTTTTATATATTTTCATCTAATATTATTTTCATTTTTATTTTTAAAACATATTCACCAATAACCTATATATTTTCGCCCAATAACTTATATGAATAACCTATATATATCTTTGTCCATTAACTTATATATCTTCTCTTTCTATTCAATTGTTTTTTCTCTCTCTACCTACAACATATTAAAAGCAATATAATCATTACTTTTCTAATAATATGTCCGAATATAAACTCATTTTTAATTCATGTCCACTAACTAACTTTTTAAATTTTAGAAATAATAGAAATGAAAATTAAAAATGAAAATAAAACCAAGCGGTAAGGACTTAATCTTTTCAATTCTTGTATTTAAGAATTAGAATTTCTTTCCCTACTAAATTCCTTAGTTTTTGGTGGTCATAGTCAAGTAATTTATTTTATATTTAGAGGTGTTTATTTAATTATTTGAAAAACACTTGCAGAATTTGTGATATTCATGGGTGATTATGTTGACTTACGAGCGGGGTAATACAAAGGGGTAAAGTGAGTATTTGTTGATTAGGGTGGCTGTCCAAGGAGTTTCTTATATTGAATTTTGAACACACCAAATTTAATAGTTGTCTTGTATTGGTAAAATTCTCTAATAGTGAAAGAAAGATAACTCTCATAAATGTAGGCAAATTTTGTTGAATGACTCAAATATGTGTTTTTAATTTTATATTTGTCATGTATTATTACCATTATTAAATTTATTGGTGTAATTTGTAAATCCATGATAAATTAAATGTCATGCCTAAATTATTTCTCTTGTACCCTACAAATAGTATTAGAGCTTGGTTAGGGTTGCAAGTTGACATTTAATTTTTTAAGAAGTAATGCTGCACGAAAATGGAACTTGGGTTCTCTTTGGTAGTTAGCAAAATTTTGAGTTCTTTTTTCTGGAAAGTGGTATAAAGAGTTCTCAATTTTTGAAATTTTGAGAATGATTTTTCATGCCTAGTTTCTCTATGCGGCTTAATATTATAGTCCCTTTTCTAAAAAGGATTCAATCTATTAGGGTCTTGACGCTCTTGTTGGTACATTCAATCAATTGGGCTCTTCAACTTTTTATTTATTTGATTTATTGGGCTTTCTTAGTGTCTTTTACTTTTTTTTTTTATCCTTTTGTACTTAATTAGTCATATATCATGAAGTCCTCCTATTTTCAATTTGAAGCATCATTTTCATATTTAAAATAATATAAAAATAATTAAATTTCATTAATCACATTAAGTGTGTGAATCGTGTTTACCCAACTTTTGTCCAAGCTGAAGTTCAATAGACTATAAAGTCGAATGGGTTTTAGAAATCACCGCCTTCGGTGATTTTGATTTCACCCAAGGACTTAGTGAAGATTTGGCCAAGTTGAAGAGAGAGAAAGGAGAAGGCTCTTATGAGGAGTACTGAGTAATGTCTCGAAGGTAACTTCTACACTTCATCTTTTCTTTATTCTTTACTTTGTTTCTTGGGGATGTCTATGGCGAGGTAAGATTGTACTTCACTCATGTGAGATACCTTCAAATTAAATGACACCTATTTTTTACAACGAGTTGTTAATTTTACAACAAGTCATTGTTTTGCATTTTAAATTTTTAATGCATTTAATTCTTTGTAAATATGTTTCGAAAAAAAGTAAAATAAAAATCTATTATCTTAAATAATGTAATTTTAAAAATTTTGAGTTATATACTCTATATTGTTAAATAATAAATATGTTCAAAATAATATGAATAAATTTAATTAATTTATTTTTTAATTAAGATATAAAATTTGAAAAAATAGAAAATTTAAAAGTATCGTTCTACAATATAATTTTAACAATTTTAACTTATATACTCAATAATATTAAATAAATATATTTAAAATAATTTAACTAAATTTAGTTAATAGGTACAAAATTTAATTTAAAGCAAGAAAATTTTAATTTTATTATTTCAAATAATATAATTTTAAATTACATACTTAATAATATTAATAAATAAATATATTTAACTTAATTAGATTTATTTTTCATTAAAAAAATAAATAAATAAAAAAAAACAAAAAAATAACTTTCTTCCTGAAAACCGCAACCACCCCATCAGTACTCCACCCACCCAACCACAGTTCCGCACTCAGCTAAAACCCCCAACCCCACCCCCACCCCCCTGGCCCCGCAGGCCGTGCCCGCAGGATTTGCGGGTTATTTATGGCCTTTATGGGAGTTGGGTTGGGGATATATGTAGCTTTGTATATATAACATATGTATTTATACATATAATATATAATATACACATACATATGTATATACATATTTGTATATATACATATATAAATATTTTGAATATAATTTCAATAAAGATCAATTTTATCATTTATCATTTAATTTTTCATTGATTTTTATCCGTAGAATTTGATTGATATGAAAATAAATTCTCTAAATAATATTAAAATACAAACATGAATTCCTCTTAACCAATACATTAATAATACCTAGAATTTCGAACTGATTTGAAGAATTTCAAATTTCAAATAAGAATAAATTCTGGCACTTATATTAATGTATATCATATGTATATATTTGACATTTTCATTGAAAATTCAATCAATTTATCATTAATTTAAAAAATAAATATACATCAAAAGATATTGAAATATAATATATATTGAAAATTAAAAGATAATATATTTTATGTGCTTAATAATGAAAAAACACTTAAAGAAAACCTCAATTTAATAGGCTCAAAATATATATATATATGTAGTCATTTATTGGGGTGGAGCTCAAAATAAATAAAATTTTATTATTGGTAGCAATTATTTTACTATAATGCACCCACAACATATAAGCGAAATATATTATCAATTGTTTGTACAAATAGCAGGTTAAATATATTTTATCATATTGCTGACTAATTATTAAAAAGAAAGATTATGATTTTATATTTTAAATTCAATGGTTCAAATTAAATATATGTATACATCATTCACATGAGGTATGTATAATTATGATTAAATCGTAGACTACTCTTTATTTCTTTTATTCGAAATTTTTTATCTAAATCCTAAGTCAGTAAAATTTTTATGGGTCTTATCAAATCGATTCATATAAGAGAATAGGTCCCATTCTAAATATGAGTTTGTTACGGAGTCAAAGTTCAAAAAAAGTAGGGAAAAGTGGCAGCTAAGGTGCCACAGTTAAGATGAAGCTAACCGCCCAAGGAGCAGTCGACGCGACTGCTTTGTGCTAAGTGCTACCTGTGCTGGCAATGTGTGCTCGAAGTTAGCATTTGCTTCGGCTCTCTATGGGGTGCCCAAGGTGGACACCTATATGGTGCCCGCTTCTAGCGATTGGTTGCCCATCACACGGGGATTGCCTTGGGTGCCCATGGTTCTTTCAGTCTTGTTCGGACTCGTAGAGTTCATCTCTCTCACGATTTCACAGCGTATTCTAGGTTTGTGAGTCCTCTATTAACGCATTGTTTGATCAAATGTTAGTGAATGAAAGTGAGTCTTAAAAGTCGAAATTTCATCATCGAGTTCATGAGCTATTTTCTGCATTAGAGTTTGGTTTAGCTGAGTCCAAAATAGAGAATTCTTTAAATGAGGAGTCTAAAAAAACTCCTATCATTGATAGTAGTTTCATGCAAGTCGCAGAGAATCCTAGCATAAAATTTTCCATGTTCATTGATTTCATCAATTTCCCACCTGAGTTTATCAATATCAAGTTCATTTTCACACCATAAAATTGTGGTTTAGGTATTACCAAAATGACTAGTAAACTAATATTATTTGGGTGACCCCTATATAATGCATTTTAAGGAGAACGAGCTAGCTTTGCATTCTGGCAGCATTTCACCCTTAAACACAATTCGTTTGCTTATTTTTCAACATTAGTCAGTTTGGACCTTCATTTAGTTTCACCTGAACTTCACCCTGGTCATGGATAGATCTCTCAAATTTGAATCCATAAAATCAAATGAAAAAACGCCAGATCAAAAACAAGTGAATAAAATGTCTTTCCATGAAAAAAGACGTCCTTATATTTCCTAGTATCGGAACTGAAATATATATACCTTTCCAAAATTTCAGTAAAAAGGTCAGCTTCTTCGAGCTCATTAATTGTAACCATTGGTATTACTTTAGCAATTATATATATTTGAACATAAAAACAGTAAGGTTCAAAACAGAAAGCCACGCCCCAAAAATAGTGCTCGACCACTGCGTCATCACATGTGGACAAGTGGTAATTTAGAATTCAGGTCCAATTTATATTATTTGAATTATGAAAAAGAAAATTTCAAACTTTATATTAATCATATTATCAATAGTAATAATTAAGTTGATTACTTGAGTTCATAGAGGACTTCCTTGTACAAGTTCTGTAAATAACTGAAATCCGGTTTGGCTAGTTTTAGAAGTATTTCATACTTAGTCATCTTTTTTGTAGAAGGAAATATAATGATGCGTTTCCTATATTCTTAGAATACCTCTATGAAGTGACTACTCTAAAGCTTTTACTTGGTCTTGAAGTGGTGATTCTAGTA
Organism: Jacaranda copaia; assembly: GCA_014898725.1. Lineage (NCBI taxonomy): Eukaryota > Viridiplantae > Streptophyta > Magnoliopsida > Lamiales > Bignoniaceae > Jacaranda > Jacaranda copaia. The sequence goes on from JACGDI010005216.1 coordinate 520,407, forward strand.
GTTGTACCATATTTTTCAAATGATGGGTCATGAAGGCTACACAGCCTCTTCCAAAATATGTTCCCCATGAATCATCACATGCTGCTTCAGACAAGCTTGCCAGTCCGTTATAGCATCACTACGTACTAAGGGTTTCTTTGAATTTGTTGTCTTCGCCCTGAAACTTGTCAAAATGCCTGTTCCATTGATGTCATTCGACGATGATCATATGTACTAGTTATTAGCCTGTACTTTGCATCAAGCAATAAGTTTAAATTTAAAATTTTATTTTATTTAATTTCAGCTATAGTTTATATATTAATATTTCTCATGAATTTATGAATATAATACTTAAAAAATTAATAAAAATTTAATCGAATATAATATAATTGATGATATAAATGAGACATAATAATATTTTATATGAATATAGTCTACACATAATTAGATTAAAACCAATGCGCTAATCCATTTCTATATAGAAATTAATGACTAAATATTAAATCACTTTATAAATTATTTAAACTATTCATAAAATATAGTAGAAGACAAAACAAAGAAAATGACTTTCACTTGGATTGAAGAAATTAGAGAATTCAACATTTGAAAATGAACTTAGTAGTGGAAGATAAAATATTTTTAACTTATCCTAAAATTGGGACTTCAAATTTCTTTTTATAAATTTTTATTGGCTCATGAGCATAAAAATTAAAATATTAAGAAAACATATGAGCATTATACATACATGCATCTTCTAGAAAAAATAAATTAGTTTTAACGTACCAGCAGAATAATCATTAGATGTGGAGATAAACGAATACTAATATTTTTATATTTTTAAATATATAGTGAATTATATTGTATGTTTAGATTGTTTTAGTACATATATTTTTAGAGATTTGTAGCTTAAATTTAGAAATTTTTTTTAGCTATGATTTGACTTAATTAACATGCTAAATTATGAAATAAGAGACAATTCACAAGACAGCATAATATCATACTTAAAATTAAATTATAATATAATCTATATTACCATAATAATCCATATATAAAAATTATATGTACACAATATGTATGGATCAAGACATATTAATTAAATTGTATTGACAAATACACACGCATATATATATGTACGGCAATATATATATATGTGTGTGTGTACATGTTCATCTATAAATATACTAAAAAATACAGCTATTAGACAAATAGTAAGGAGTTACAAAATTTATTATAAATTTTTTTATATATGTTAACATATGTATACATTGAGTACTTATTAAAACTTAAACATATAGTTCTAAAATGAACTAATATAGTTTTTTATATTAATATTAAAATAAATGTTAATAGGATATCGAATATGAAAATATGTTTATATGAAAAAATAGATAAAATTAACTTATCTATGTCATTATCATATAAAAAAATACTTAAATTAGGATTCAAGTTTTTCCTAAATTATCATGGTTTGTAAATGTAAAAACTAAAAAAATAAAAATAAAATAGTAAAAACATTATAAAATACTTGCATGTTCAAGAAAAGTAAATTTTAACTCACAAAGAGAATGATTTTATGGATGTGGAACTAAAAAACGGAGGGCAAATATTGTTCTTTTTATTTAAATAGTAAATTGTAAGTTTAAATTATTTTAATATAAACTATTATGGGAACTTTTAGTTTATGCAAGACATATCAATTAAATTGCATTGACAAATAGATTTATATATGCCTAGTTATATACACATACATACATATATATGTATATATGTACATGTATTTGTCCATATACTCAAAAGATCAAATTTGAGAATGTAAATAACAAATATTAGAAGAAACTGTTAGACAATATAGTAAGGAGTATAAAAATTATATATTAAAATAAAGGATTACAAAAACTAATAAAGTTATGTATTAATATATGTATACATATATATTGAATATTTTATCAAAGTTAGATGTGGATAGTTACAAAATATAAACTAATACAATCTTCTTACATTAATATTAAAATAAATATTGACAGGATATTATATATTTGTGTATATATGTTGATATATGTAAAATGAATAAAATTAACAATATAAATAAGAAGCCACAAAATTATATATTAATATAGGGAGTTAGAAAAATTAATATAGAAAGTCACATATATATTATATATGGAAATATGTTTGACATTTATGAATTAAGAAAAGAAACATATAAAAATATATTATAAGGAGTTATATATATTATATATTGAATATATTACATAGTAAAAATGAGCAAAACTAACTTATCACATCATTATCATATAAGAAATACACTTAAAATAGGATTGAATATCATCATTTTACTTTATATATATTCGATTAGTTTTCACGCATACATTGTCAAACTTGAGTGGAAATGAAGAGAGTAATGTCAAATTGGAGCGTACTAGAAGAAATTAAGATGATGGTGATCGATGCTGCTGGAGAACGAAATTTAAGTGCAGCAGCCAACAAATCATAGTCTTTTCGGATTTGAATTTTGTAGATTCTTGGAGCTGGTCTTCAATCTCTTGCTCAAAGTGATATGCTATCCTAAACGCTCCAGACTCAGATTGTTTTGGATCTGAACATATTCCTTTTCAAATACATAGTTCGCTTGGATGGAAATAAAATGAGTTATTGATACCTTTAAAGTTAAAAATGAAATTAATAAGGTAATAAAAACAAAGAAATGACCAGTCAGCACCACTGTCACACACTAACAAAAGCTGAAATATTTATTAAAGTTCATGAAAGACAAGCAACATAAATATCTTGCCCTAGTATACATGCCATACGGTAGCTTA
>JACGDI010005216.1:528346-550784 GCA_014898725.1 Jacaranda copaia
TGTTTGCTCAATTACTTATTCATCTCATTCATATAGAGTTCTCAAGCAACTTCACATGTTATCAAGCAAATATTATTTTTTTAAAAAATAAAATAATATTTTTTGTTTAAATAAATAATATAAGAGTATCAAATAATGAACTAAAAGAAATAAATAGAAAGTGTGGGATAATTATATAACATAGTAGCATGAAACAAAATTTTTTTATTACATATATGTATATATAAATTGTTAGGTAAAGGAGTAATATTTTTATGTTGTGAGTTTTGGGTAAAGAAAATACTATAATAATTCATTTCATTAATCAAAATATATATAATATTAACAGACAAGTAGAAATATAGACTAAGTGGGTGTTTGGCTAAATTTTTAATGAAAAGATATTGTAAGAATTTTTTAAGCTTATAAAAATATCAGATTTTATTTTTTAAAGTAAGCCTTGCAATGTATGAATAAAATACAAACTTAAAATGCATACGAACTAAGTTACTACAGGAGTATATTCAAATTTTAAAATAACTGAATACCCCTTTACATTTTGTAGAAGAGCTTATAATATAAAACACTTTATTTTAGAAATTTATGAAAAAATATATTTATAAAAAGTAATTGGCATTACATATATATACTAAAAAATTGTGGACAAAACCTTTTAAAGTAAAAAACAAAGAGCAATCTAATAAGCAAAAGAAACAATATTATTAATTATAGCAGTTTAGAAAAACTAGCACGAAGTTATTCATTCAGTGGAGGTCGCACTAACCCCTACAATTTATTATGAATTCCGTAGTAGTTTGGATAAATCGCTGCTTAACTACCGTTAAATTAATATTTTGCTATGGTTGAGACAAACCATCGCAAAATATATGCTAAAATTAACCTATTTTCTTGTGGTGTATATATATACTATATATGTATATAAGTATGAATGAAAAATTAGATTATATATTTATAAATATTAAATATTATTTAATGCGGAATGAATAAATAGAAAAATAGATAAAAATAAAAGTAATTTAAAATTTATTTATAAATTTATATATACGTATATTATATATGTGAATAAGTATAAATAGAAAAAATAACAATACATGTATGAATAATCAGAAAGAAAATATATAAAATAAAAATTATTTAAAATTTTATAGATAAATATATATATATATATATAATGGGAATATATGAAATAATGAGAATTTTTTATTTTCATTATTTGAAAGGTTAACAACTTTTTTTTGTTATTTGCAAAATATAATATGAATATCCAACTATATTTATACAAAACATTGAGAATGAACACAACAATTTATTTTTTCTATATTTTATTTTACATTCTAATTTTATCCTTATATTTTGTCACTAATTCATATTTTAAAATCAATTTTAAGTTTATAATTATTTTATCAATTTACTATAGTTTTAAATTTATATGGCTAATGTCAAACTCTTTTCTGTACTTAATTATTCAATAACTAAGTTATGAGTCAATTTAAAAGGTTTCTATTAATTTATATACTAATATTGATTTTAACTTTACAATTATTTTATATATTTATTTTGATTTATTTTAATTTTCTTTATCTTTACCATCATAATTTTGTCTTAACTTAATTGATTTTTAACCAAAAATTAAAATTAAATAAGATTGTTTTTAAATTCTTACTAGCCAATATATTATCTAATTCTTTATATTTTAAGTTTTAACTTAATATATATAGTCATCATCTTTTAAATTTAAAGTAATTTTAAAGTATTACAAGTTGAAGTTTTTTTCTAATCAATCTTGTATTCTATATTATTCTCATATATTTTATTTTTTTATGCAACTATATGTTGATTTATGATTGCATAATATTTTCTTCTTTTTAATAAATTATAAAATAATATTCATGGACTTTTATTTTTGGAATGATTTTTTTTAACTTCTCTTTAAATAATCTTGAAATTCATTGTTCATAACATCATGTATATCAGATGTCTTTATATGTTTTACGCTTTTAAATATTAAATTTTAAATTTTTAAATTCAATTTTACTGGATAATTGTTTGAATTAATATTTAATTTTGCTAATCACTTGACCATTTTTTGTGATATTTTTATTTTTATGTCGTTATTTTTAACTATATTTATAGTTTAATAATTAAATTAATATATGTAGTAATTTGAAAGGATCCGTGCATAGTATGGGGGTAATGCTAGTAGTATAAATATATATAGATATATATTTTTTGATTGGTTAGTAGTGTAAATATATTCAATAACTTAACCTCATGGACGAAAATGAATTTTACTCAAATTATTTATAAAAATTCCACAAAATTTGAAATGCCCAATCAACCTTCATTAAAATTTTTTAAAAAATAATAAATTTTTTTAAATTTATATACAAAATCCTCATAAAAAAATACAAAATTTTATTCATCAATATAAATGTCATAGAAATATGTATAATATCAATATAAATACATATAATATCAAATTTAATTTTTTAATTCAACTTCAATTAAAAGATTATTTAATATTTTAAAAAAATATTAATAAAATTATTTAAATTTATTCTGGGTAATTAAATAATATTGAAGTTAAACTGCCATGTTAAAGTTACAAATAAGTCCAGGGGTATTTTTGTCTGAAAAATAATTAGAACAACTTTTGAAGGATATTTTTGAATTTTAATGTAAATTTTCAATGATATCTACAAATTTATTAAGGATGCTAATAGTTCTTCAAATATTTAATTAAATATATGGGGATAAAAATAATTTTATTAAACTTATAAGTATATCACTAAGGTTATATTACAATGTCATGAGTATTTCAAAATAATTTAAAAAATTCAAACTGTATTAAAATTATACAAGTTGATCAATTTCAAAACAATTAGCATTAATTATGTAACACCCCTAAAATTTTATTTATTTTATTTATAATATACGATTTTATCATTATTTAGAAATTTCATGAATTTCATATTTTTAATTATTTTAAAAGTTTTGTGGGCTAAATTATAATTTTTGAAGACTTAATTGTGTTAACTTTTGAATAATTTGGGGTTAATTGGAATTTTCTAAAAATTTGGGATAAAATTGCATAATTTAAAATTTTATATAATAAAAAATGAAAAATGAAAATAAGATTTGAGAATCGGGCAAGGCCCTTTTCTTCCTCACTTTTCCTTCCTTTTTTCCATCTTCCTTTTCCTTCTCCATTTTTCTTTTCTTTTTTCTTCTTTCATCGAACCACCACCATCACTTTAGGCCAACTCTTCGGTGACTTTTCAACCCTCCAAAATCCACCAATCTCTTCCCCTCACCACCACCTACACCCTCCGCCACTCAAACTTCTCACTCGAACGGTGGAGCAACGACGGAGAGGCAGTCTCCTAGTCTCGATGCGGTGATCGTCCTGGTGCTATCGATTTGTGATTTCATCCCTAATTAGTGATATCGGATTTTTTTTGGTTAATTGCATGTTATATATCTATGTGCATGCATGCATGCAATTGTTAGTTTTTGTCTGGGTCGAGCCTTTGAATCAATATATGTATTTCTATGAATATTTTCCTATGCGAGGAATAGGGAGATAGGAGATATGAATTTTAGACTCGTATGTTGGTTAATAATAAGTTGAATATAAATTTTGATATCGAGAACCATTATAAGTCAAAAAGTGTTGGAATGGGAATTTGACTAGGGATTTATGCATAAATATTTATTTTGAAGAATTTTGTATATAAGGATCTTAATTTGTATTATCTTAGTGATAGATGAGGCATTAGAATGCTTGATGCGTTTCTATAAGGTTATTAGGATTGAACAAGAATTTTGATTCGTGGCATATTTTCCTAATTAGGTGATGACGAGCTAGGCACCGACGAGTATTAGATTCGATTTTGACTATTGTTATTTAGAACTACAAGAGGTGAGGGTCTATCACTTTGGGTTGTTGCTTTGTTAAACTACTCTTAATTATTGGAAACCCTTGCGAGGGTTTGCTGATCTGGCGTTACATTTCTTATCTATAGTTGTAATAAACCCCTGTGTAGGTTTTGCTGTTTCTGAATTGTATTTTGATCTGTGTTTGAAATCTATCTATTATCTCTTTTCTGAATTGAATACCCTTGTGAGGGTTATCTTTAAGGTTGGTTCTAGTTTTTGTTCGTTTTGGCACCCAGAACTTCTATTTGTTGTTTATTATTTTGACATTTGTTGATCTCATATCTGTACTATATGTACTATATCTATTGCTTTGTCGGCATATCTGTTATCAGTTTTGTGTTTATTGGCCATGCTGGCTTATCTATTATATGTTTACTATTTTCTGTTGCCTTGGTGGCATACTGTTATGTTCTATTCTGACTTGTTGATTTGAAACTGATAGTGCATTAAGGATTTTCCCTAGGCATCTATATAAGCGGTTATTCTGTTATCTATATGGTGATTATGTGGGCCAAATGCCATACTTGGCAATCTATTTAGTTATGTAGGGACATGCTAGGGATTTCCCCTAGATGTCACCGATACGCTAGGGATTTCTCCCTGGGTGCCAACTGTACTCTAGGGATTTCCCCATGGGTATGAGCGATATGCTAGGAATTTTTCCCTAGCTATTAGCGGTGTGCTATGCAGTCTGTATAGGCATCTGCCATATACCAAGCTGTTACACTTAGGTAAATTATTTGTCTGTTTGGTATAAGGTGAATTTGCAATGCATGCCTTATAGTCTTTTCTTAAAATGCATATGCTTTGGGTTTGATTTACCTAAATAATTTCTATCTACTTGTAATCTATTCTTAGAGGAATAAGGCAGGAGAGTTTTTTGTTTGCTTTTCTGTCCTGTTTGTTTTTTTGAATTATATTATATTCAATCTAATAGAAATTATATTTTATCGAGTTGAGTTTCTCCTTGGTAAACACTGTTGTTACTTGTACATATCCTTCACTAAGTTTTTAGACTTACCCCCCATGTATTTCATAATCTTTCAGACAGGGATGGGCTTTAGTGGACACCAAGTTTGAAAAGAAGTATATAGTTGTTTTGTAATAGAATTGAAGCTAAAATTAAGTATGGAACTTGTAATTGTTTGGTTGATTTTAGAGATGTTGTGATGTATATAATTTATTTAAAGATTGTAATGTAAGATGAAAATAATGGCTTGATCTGTTCGAGGCTGTAATTTAACTAAGTTCCCTGAGCTCTTTTGATGTAACCATTTTATCATTTTATTTAGTATTATTGGGGTTGAATCAGGGTTTAAATTTTGAGATGTTTGAATTTGTGGGCCTATTGTTGAATTGTAACTCTAAGAATTAAGCCTAAATCAGAGTAGTGCATTAGCTTAGCTGCTGTCAAGGTGGGGGTGCTATAGAGGTAGTATCAAAGCTTAGGTTTAGATAACCTAGGTATGAACATGTGATAGAACCTTCAGTGATCTTTATTTAGGTTATTTCGAATGTGCACTTAAGATATTGACTGGATTCTTTAGTCATAGTAGGACCGATAGAGTTTAGTGGGATCCTAAGGCTTGGGTTTACAATTTTATTACTTGATATTGTTGAGTTGAAATTCTTGAATTGTTGCAGGATGGCCAGTGGATTTGACAAAGGGAACATGCCTATGAATGACCAAAATGATGAAACTTTAGTGGACGAGGTTAAGGAGTTGAAAGGAGAAAGGAAGAATTTTAGAAAGATTTGCATGACATTGGAAGAGAAATGTTATGGGAAAAATAAGCTTCTTCATTAGGTTCGGGAAAAGGTGCATGCTTTGAAAATAATGTTGGGTGCTCAGGGCTATCTACATGATCGAGCCATGGGTGACCTTGAACGGGAGCATCTTTGAGTTAATATCATGGATGCGCAGATCCAAGAGCTTTGATCCTTGCGGGCTAACATGGAGGCAACATTTCAAGCCTTATAATCTGATTATAGAAGATCGGTATAGGTTTCTCACCCAATGGTAGATGAGATGGGTTGAGCAATGGACTACTATTATAGAGCTATCGATCAGGCTATTGGAGTTGGTCTTGAGATAGATGTAGAAGCTGGTCCATCAGGTATTTGCTGGATTCCCACTCTTGATCAAGGATAGGGTTGGCAGCAGCAAGAGTGAGCACTGAAACCTGAAGCAAAACCAGAGGCTGAACCAGAAGAAGAATCAAAGGAGAAGTCTGAGGAGGAACCCAAAGAAGCCCCTAATGCAGATGTCATCCTAGAACCTCCAGTCGTCGCACCACTTGAGATAGATGATGAAAACGATCAGTGGATGATAGATGAGGTGAGTGAGCTATCTAATATTATTGATGAGAAGGAAGATTAGATGTAAGTCTTGGCGTTGTAGTATTTTAGTATGTTGGTAGGACAGTATTTGATAGCTTTTAATTATCAACTCTTGTAACCACAATGGATAACTTTATGACTATGACTGATATCTTTTCCTTCTTTTCTTTTGAATGCCCTGTCATTTTGTCTTCGATTGGGTGTTATGTTAGCATAGCCAATTTTACTACCTTTGATTTGTATATACGCTTTTGTAATATGCTATTGCTAACTTATATTATGATAACATATGACTTTTGGGAAAATTGTTTTTAATCTTTTTTTCATGTTATGAGTTTTGAAAGTTTACCTAATTTATATTATTTTCTTTATTAAAACCTGAATTATTGAAGGGATATTGAGAATTGGGATATTGACTTCAACTTTCAATTACAAGTTGAGATATTTCTGAAATCTTGAGACTGTGATGGCATCTCATGGCAGTGTCCTTGGACCTGCATCACCTCAAGTTGATCAATGAGGAAAACCTCATAGACAGCGATTTCAAGATAATCATGCTCCTAGATAAAGAGTTCCGACTTATTCTTGGGCTGAGCAGAGAGAGAAGGTATTACAAACTCTTTCAGTTGGACATTCAATGAGACTTGTGTATCAGAGAGAGCCAGGAGTTAGGCTACCAACTCAACTCATGGCTGAAGATTGAGCTCTAGAAAGATTTCTTCATTTTTAGCCCCCTAAGTTCTATGGAGAACCAGATGACCAAAAGGCTGAAGAGTGGTTAGAAAACCTTGATATCATATTTGATACTTTGTGCTACCCCGATGAACAAAAGGTATGATTTGCCACATTTCTCCTGGTGGGATCTGGTAGAATTTGGTGAAAAATGATAGATCATCATTGGGCAGCCTTAGGAACCTATGGGACATGGGACAATTTCATTAAGGAATTCATGGATAAGTATATACCCCTGGTAGTCAAGCAGTCTAAAGAATGTGAGTTCATGAATTTGATCCAAGAAAATCAGACTATTAGTCAGTATGAGGTAACCTTCAGCCGACTCATCTAATATGCGCCCTATGTTCAGAATGATAAAAGTCGATAAATTCAATAGTTTACTCAAGGACTACGACCAAAGTTGAGATGGGGTCTAGCCATTTTCAATTTACTAAATTTCAACATAGCAGTCAGTAAGGCACTATAATTGGAATCGGAGCTATAGAAAATCAAAAAAATCAAAAAAAAAAGGTAAAAAGGGAAGACTATCTCTAGGTGGATCGAGTGGCACCAGCAAAAAATAGTGGAGGCTACAAGCTGAGGGTACAACTTAGAGGACTACTCGGATAGATGGGATGATGAATCGAGCTCAAGAAAAGACACCGATATTATGTAGATTCTGTGGGTCAGCAGGGCATGAGGAAGTGAATTGTTGGCAAAAATAGGGTAAATGCTTGTGGTGTGGTAATAGCCAGCATCTTCTAAAAGATTGCCCAGGGAGGAAAGGCTCAATTCTGACAGAAAAAGAAAAGTAAAAAATCAAAGCCCGTGCCTATGCCCTTATCGGAGAAAACGCACGAAACCCTAATAAAGTAGTAGAAGATATGATTACTATCTCCAAAAATCTTGGTAAAGTGCTATATGATCTCGATCCTTCCCATTTTTTCATATCTGTTGAATTCTTTGCAAAACTGAATATGAAACCTAAAACTATGGCATATCAAGTAGAAGTGAGAACACCTTTGGGAGTAGGGCTAGTCATTAATATCATGTATTGGGATTTTTCAATTATGATTGAAGGCCGAGTGTATCCAACCAATTTAATACAGATGCCTATACAAAGATATGATGTAATTCTTAGAATGGATTGGTTGTACAGCCACCAAGCATAAGTGAATTGTTTCACTAAGTGCATAACATTCAGGGGAGGGACATTGATATCTTTTCATCCTTCTATAGATAAAACTTGTCAGATACCTATTAAATCAGCTATAGAAGCTAGGTAGATTCTGTATGAGGGTGGGCAAGGATTCTTGGCATACCTCATCAACAAACCTCGGGATATAGTTAGGATTGAAGAAGTAGAAGTCGTAGCGGAATACCCTGAGGTATTTCCTGAAGAGTTAAACTCACTACCCCTTGATAGGGAAATAGAGTTTGTTATTCATACTCTTCCAAGGGTTGTGCCATTTTCTAAAATCCGTACCGGATGACACTTGCCAAACTTAAGGAACTGAAGAGTCAGCTACAGGAGTTGTTAGAGAATAAGTTTATTAGACGCAACACGTTGACTTAGGGAGCTCTAGTGCTATTTGTCAAGAAAAAAGATGGGTATATGAGAATGTGTATTGATTATCGAGAATTGAACAAGGTCCCTATCAAGAACAAGTATCCACTACCCCATTGCGGGGATAAAGAATCTTTTCAAAGTTGGATTTAAGGTAAGGGTATTATCAGCTGAAGATTAGAGAAGAGGATATTCTAAAGATGGCTTTCAATTCTTGATATGGCCACTACGAATTTGTGGTGATGCCGTTCGGCCTAACTAATGCCCCAGCATCATTCATGGATTTGATACACTAGATATTTAGACCCTATTTAGATCAATTTGTGGTAATCTTTATTGACAATATCTTAGTTTTCTCTAAGTCTAGAGAGGAGCACAAGAACTACTTACACATAGTTCTGAAGACTCTAAGATAACATTAGATGTATGCCAAGTTCAGTAAGTGCAAGTTCTGGATAGAGAAAGTAGCCTTCCTGGGTCATGCAATCACTCAAAATGGGATAGAAGTTGACCCTTCCAAGATAGAGGTGATTGTCAATTGGAAGAGGCTTGATAGTGTTACAGAGATTCAAAACTTTCTGGGATTGGCCGATTACTACCAAAGATTTGTTTAAGACTTCTCTAAGATAGCCAGCCTACTAACTAAGTTAACTAAGAAAGATGAGCCATTTGTTTGGACTGAAGAGTGTGATAAGAGCTTTCAAAAACTGAAAAACTGTTTGACTATAGCTCCAGTATTAGCCTTTTCAGATGGGTTAAAAGATTTTATGGTGTATACAAACACCTCATATAAGGGGTTAGGATGCATGTTGAGGCAAAAAGAGCATGTTATTACCTTCGCATCTAGGAAGTTAAAGCATTATGAGGAAAACTACCCCTCACATGATCAGGAGTTGGTAGCGGTTATCTTTGCACTGTCGAAATGGAGGCATTATCTTTATAGGGTTACATTTAAAGTGTATACAAATCATAAAAGCCTCAAGTATCTATATTCACAAAAGGATTTGAACATGAGACAACGAAGATTGATGGAATTCTTAGAAGATTATGACTTTTTCATCAACTATCATCATGAAAAACTGAATGTAGTAGTCGATGCTCTGAGTCAAAAAGTAGGAATATCTCATCTGCAAGGTGCAAACACATCAAAAAATTTGAAAATAAGTACTATGATAAGACTAAAATAATAAATTTAGGTTGCAAGAGTGAGAGTACAACCTAAACTGTAAGAAAAATTTCTGCAAGCTTAAGCCAGAGAGAACTGTATGTTGAAATAGAAAGAGATGATTAAAAGCTCTGTAGAGTCTAAGTTCAGCACGGATAGCTAAGGTATCCTACTCTATCAAAACAGAATCTACATACCAAAAAAGATGAAAAAATGGAAATTGCAAAAGGCGCATTGAGCAAGGTACACCGTACATCCTAAAGGAATAAAAATGTACCAGGACTTAAAGAAATAGTTTTGGTGGAATGGTATGAAGAAAGATGTAGCAAACTTTGTGTGGAAGTACTTGACCTACCAGTTGGTGAAGGTGGAACACCAGCAACCATTAGGTTTGTTGCAGCCATTCCCTATCCCAGATTGGAAATGGGAACAAGTGACTATGGACTTTATGATCTGTCTATTGAAGGCCAAAGGAGGTTATGACAGTATTTGGGTAGTAGTAGATCGATTAACAAAATCCTCACACTTTCTACTAGTTGGAATTGACTATAAGGTCGAGAAATTGGTAGAATTATACATTAAGAAGATTATCAAGTTGCACCAAGTCCTAGTGAGTATTGTGTCTAACAAGCACCCTAAATTTACATCGAGACTTTGGAAGAGTTTACAGAGACATTTGGGAACAAGGTTGCAATTTAGTTCAACAGCTCATCCTCAGACCGAAGGATGATCAAAAAGAGTCATTTGAATTTTGGAGAATATGTTGCGGGCATGTGTTCTGGACATTGGTGGAAATTAGACTCGACATTTACCTCTAATTGAATTTGCCTATAACAACAGCTATCAGTCTGTCATTCATATGGCACCATATGAAGCATTGTATGGTCACAAGTGTCAATCCCTACTATACTGGGATTTAGCGGAATATAAAGGTACCACTAAAGAGTTTTTAGGGATTATAAGGCTTGAACTAATCTAAGAGACTATAGAAAAGGTGCATATTATAAAACAGTAGATGAAGGCTACTTAGGACTAACAGAATAGTTATGCTGATAGACGGAGAAAGAACCTAGAATTTAAGGTTGGCGATTGAGTGTTTCTCAAGGTGTCGCCGCGAAAAGGGATAAGAAGAATAGACAAAGGTGGAAAACTAAGTCCAAGATATATGGGGCCATATGAGCTATGTGAAAGAATTGGACAAGCAACTTATTATCTAGTGTTACCCCAGAGTTTAGCCGAAATACATGACATCTTTCATGTGTTGCAGCTACAAAAGTATTACCTAGATCCATCTCATATCATATCTCATGAATGCATGGAGCTAAAAGGTGACCTAACTTACAAGGAGTAACCAGTTTGTATCATAGATAAAAAATTTTGAGAACTTAGGAGTCGAAAGATTCCTTAGGTGAAGGTGTTGTGGCACAATCATAGTGTTGAAGAAGCAACGTGGGAGCAAGAGGATCTCATGCACCAACAATATTCTGAGCTGTTTCAATATTTAGGTGAGAATCTGGGGACTAGATTCCTTTAGGGGAGATGTCTATAGCATCTCTAAAATTTTATTGATTTTATTTATAATATACGATTTTATTGTTATTTGAAAATTTTATGAATTTCACATTTTTAATTATTTTTAAAGTTTTGTGGACTAAATTATAATTTTTTAGACTTAATTGTGTTGACTTTTGAATAATTTGGGGTTAATCTCAATTTTCTAAAAATTTGGGGTAAAATTGCATAATTTAAAATTTTATTAAAAAAATAAAAAATGAAAATCAGATTTTAGAATCATGTAGGGCCTTTTCTTCCTCACTTTTCCTTCCTCTTTTTCCTTCTTTCTTTTCCTTCTACAATTTTCCTCTTCTTGTTTCTTTTTTCACCGAACTACCACCATCACCTCTGGTTAACTCTCTAGTAGCTTTTCAACCCTCCAAAACCTACCAATCTCTTTCCCTTACCACCACCTGTACCCTCTCCACTCAAATGTCTCACCGGAATGGTGGAGCAGTAGTGGCAGGAGGTGGACTGAGGAGGTGAACTACAGTGGTAGCTGGGTTTTGTGGTTTCTAGCAGCCATTCTCAATTCTGAGGGTTAGGTTGGGGAGCATTTGATGTGAGGAGCTCAATGGTACCCTTGCATGTTGACTCTGACGATGGCAAGACACTGATCACAGCTCGGCAGAGGAAGAAAGGACTTGTCAATTTTTTGCCCATTCCGGTGCCTACATTGCTTAGAACTAGAAACAAAAGGTAGCATTGGAATTCTTGCGGTGAGTGGAACAATCCTATGGTAGAGTTAAGTTTTTCGGTGGAGGCAGAGAGGCAGTCTCCTCTTCTTGATGCAGTGATCATCTTGGTGCTATTAGTTTGTGATTTCGAGCCCTCGTTAGTGATATCAATTTTTTTTTGGTTAATTGCATGTTATATATAAATATTAATTTTGAAGAATTTTGTATTTAAGGATGTTAATATGTATTATCCTAGTGATAGATGAGGCATTGGAAATGCTTGATGCATTTTTATAAGGTTATTAGGATTGAACAAGAATTTTGATTCATGACATATTTCTCTAATTAGCTGACAACAAGCTGGGCACCAACAAGTAGTAGATTTGATTTTCTCTATTGCTGTTTAGGACTACAAGAGGTGAGGGTATCCCACTCTGGGTTGTTGCTTTGTTAACCTACTCTTAATTGTTGGAAACCCTAATGAGGGTCTGCCGATCTGGTGTTACATTTCTTATTTGTGGTTGTAATAAATCCTTGTGTGGGTTTTACTCTTTCTAAACTAAATTTTGATCTGCATTTGAAATTTGTCTGTTATCTGTTATCTAAATTGAATACCCTTGTGAAGGTTATCTTTGATGTCGGTTCTATTTTTTGTCTGTTTTGGCGCCTAAAACTTCTATCTGTTATCTGTTATTCTGATATCTATCTGTCTCATAACTATATTATTTGTATTGTATGTATTGCTTTGTCAGCATATTTGTTATAAGTTCTGTGTTTATTGGCCATGTTGGCTTATCTGTTTTTTGTTTACTATTTTCTATTGCCTTGGTGGCATACTGTTCTGTTCTGTTCTGACATGTTGATCTGAAACCGATAGTGCACTAGGGATTTTCCCCTGGGCATCTGTATGAGCTGTTATTTTGTTATCTGTATGGTGATTATGTGGGCCAAGGGCCATACTTGGCGATTTGTTTGGTTATACAGGGACATGCTAGGGATTTTTCCCTGGGTGCCAACAGTATGCTAGGGATTTTCCTTTAGGTATGAGTGATACACTAGGGATTTTTTCCTAGGTATTAGCAGTGTGCTATACAGTTTGTATAGGCATCTGCCATATACTAAGCTGTTACGCTTAGTTAAATTATCTGTTTATCTAGTATAAGATGAATCTGCAATGCATGTCTTACAGTCTTTTCTTGGAATGCATATGCTTTGGGTTTGATTTTTCTAAATGATTTTTGTTTACTTGTAATCTGTTCTTGGAGCAATAAGGCAGGAGAGTTTTCTGTTTATTTTTCTGTACTGTCTACTTTTTCAAATTATGTTATATTCAGTCTGATAAAAATTATGTTTTATCGAGTTGAGTTTCTCCTCAGTAAACACTATTGTTACTTGTACATATCTCTCACAAAGTCTTTGGACTTGCCCCTTATATATTTCATATTCTTTCAGACAGGGATGAGCTTTAGTGGATGCCAGGTTTGAAAAGAAGTATATAGTTATTTTGTAATAGAACTAAAGCTGAAATTAAGTATGGAACTTGTAATTGTTTGGTTGACTTTAGAGATGTTGTGATGTATGTATTTTATTTGAAGATTGTAGTGTAAGATGAAAATGATGGCTTGATCTGTTTGAGACTATAATTTAACTAAGCTCCCTGAACTCTTTTGATATAACCATTTTATCATTTTTATTTAGTATTGTTGGAGTTAAACCAGGGTTTAAATTTTGAGATATTTGAATTTATGAGCCTATTGTTGAATTGTAACTTTGAGAATTAAGTCTGAATTAGAGTAGTGTCTCAGCTTAGGTGCTGTCTTAAGGTGGAGTGCTACAAATTAACTATATAAAATTTCCAATAAATGCATGTTCTAATTTTCCACATCAATATATTATTAGTGCAAAATATTTTAATTTTTAAAATGAAATTAATTACACATAAAGACTAAAGTTTTTTTAATTATAAACAATTTTTTTAAAATCTTTTTTTTAAAAAAAATGTCCGAATAAATAATAACAAAGAACAGAATTAAATTTTTAACCCCCATAATAATATGTCATAATTCATCTTATAATATAAGATAAAACAAATAATTTGGAGGGAATAAAAAAATAATAGGGAAATTCATTTTTGGAGGGAAACTTTTATTTTTAAGGAAATATAATATGTAGATCAACTAATTGTTAAAAACAGCTTGTTCAGGTCCATGAAAGTTAATAATCATTATATTTAATAATATACTTTAAGTTAATACTTTTTTGTACTATATTAGACCACGAAAGTTATCTTCATTTTAATAATTTATATAGTAAAACATACACACAATTAATATACGTATATCTATAAGTTATAAAAATCTTTAACTAGCCAATGCAACGATTAAAAAATAAAATGTAATATTAACAGGCATAACTTTAAGGACCGTTTTCTTTTTATTAAGTATTGTGGTAAACTAGATTTCTTTCTTTTCTTTTGCTATTTAGGTATGTAACCTTTAACTATTTATTTTAAGGAACTTTTAGAATTTTTCTAAAAGAATATTGTAAAACATTATTATAAAAAATTATATTCTTAAGCACCAAAATTCATAAGTCCAAATTATATGTTATTTACCTATTTTAACTATAATAGAAAGTCATTTAATAATTTAAAAAATTATATGTCAATTCATCATATAATCTAGATAAAAGAAATTAAGTCTACTATAAATTATTTGTAAAAATAAAAATAAAAATGGAGGAGCTAAAATTTAGAGGAATCGAAAAAATGAAGAGAATTCATTATTATTAGTGGGAATCAAATTTTTGGAATAAATCAAGTTAAATTATTATGTCAAACTAATAATAAAAATAGTTCTTGACATTTTTTAAGGGCCAAATTTTGGAGGAAATACAAAGTTGGAGGGAAACAAAATTGCATTGCCTTCCAAATTCATTAAATAAATTTATACATATGTATAAAATAAGAATATATGAAATAATGAGAAATAATGATAAACTTGTATATACATAAAATGAGAAATATATGATGAATCTTCTTTAAATTTTATTGAAATTTAAATATATGCATATATATATATATTGTATATGTAATAAATATGAATAAAAAATTATATTATATATTTTTATAAAAATTAAATATTATTGAATTCAGAGTGAATAAATAGAAAAATAAGATAAAAATAAAAAAAATTAAATTTTATTGATAAATTAATATATTTATATTATATATATGTGAATAAGTACAAATAGAATAGCCAAAAATTTGTTTTAGAGAGTTTTGATATCTTTGCAGTTAAAATTTCTAAACAATCAGATATTTAACCATTAAAAAATTAAATTAAATAAAAAATTGAAAAAATAAGTCATATGAAATATAAGTATAACAATAGTAAATAAATAAATAAATAAATAAATAATAAAAACATATAAACATAAAACTATATATGCACATATAGGCAACATTGTAATTTTCATCTTGTAATTTTACTCCATTTGGTTTTTGATTTTATAAATTACATAATTACAATTTCAGTCCTATAAGTATTAAAAAATTATCATTTATAGTCCTTTTTTTCTATTGGAATCAGTGAAAGTCACTGGCAAAGCTGACGTGGCTCGCTGGATGCGTGCCCATTTGGAATTTTTGCCTTGTTGGCAATTGAAATGATTTGATTAATTAAAAAAAAATAACAAAAATATCAAATAGATATATAATAAAATATATATGATATATATTTATGGTATTTATCATATATATCATGTGTATGATATATATTTATATATACATATATCTAAATATATATTTATCTAAATATATGTATTTATATATACATAAATATTGATATGGGATAGTCCAATATGCCCAGCATGTCCAATGTCAAGTCTAGGCCACATCGCCCATCAACAATTATTGGGCCAACCTTGCTTGGTAGGGGTCCATGGTCAAGCGGGGATATATGATCGACCAGTCAGATCTGGTCGACATGTATCAACCTCAAGATCCACTCCAACGTTGACTCGGATCTCCACCGTATTTATTAGTCTGACAGGCAGCATACCTTCGCATTAATGATACATGACAATCGGTACAGTTGCTACCACCAACCTTGCCACCACCTTTGACAGGGAGGCACCTCCAGAGATACTATTCACCCTGTAAAATAAGAGATTCAACCACTTGGAACAGTACCGAGATCTGGATATGGAATGACCATCAACCCTTTGGCAAAGACAAAAGTCAGTACACCTGATAAGGGCACCATGGACAAATCACGCTAGGAGAAGGCTATAAATATTTTATACTCAACCACGCTCAAGGTAATGCCAAACACTCTATAAACCATCACTAATCTCAATCTTCTGTTCAATTATTATTTTTTGACTAGAACAAACTTGAGCGTCGGAATGCCTTAGCTGGGGGTACCTCAACTAGTCTAACGTGTATTGTAGTTGTAGATATTAGACCTCAATATAAATATAGCTTTGAACACTCGACCTCCCTGGTCGAATTCACCCCCAAACACTATCTTTTCACTACAAGTGACTGGTCGAATTCACCCCCAAACACACGCAAAGTAGTATCTGGAAGGAAGGAGATTAGGAGGTTCACTTCTCCGCCTCCCCCTTCCCCCCAACAAAGTATACACGCTTCGGGTACCAGTACCTCTTAGGAGCAGATGGTGACGCAAACAATGCCCCAGTTAATGCAATTGATAAGCGAGTAGATTTCAACTTAAATATCAACCTAGCTATCTGCTGCTTTGAACAAACACACTACAGTGCCTGCTCCTACCGCTAGTGCCACTCTGCAGCCACCCCTTTCAGAGACTACATCTCATGAGAATAGCCGCGATCGTAGAGAGTCTCAATAGCCGCCCGCTAGGCATAAAATCAGTCCTAGATGCCCGCAGGAGGAGAGAAGATGACCAAAAATATGAAAAGAGATAGTGGATTTAATAGATCATGTCAGACCTAATTGCGTTATGCAGTGTGATAAGATCGAATGCTTTAAGCATGACTACTGTGAAGAAAGGAGAGAGTCTACAGACGTTGCATCTCAGCCTATTCGAGCCCCACAGCACGATTAGGCAGAGCATGTTAGATCAGGTCTTGATCGGAATGCCACCGAGGCAGATCGGGATGAATGGAAAGAAATATCCCATCAAGTTAGCAGCTAAACATGCGTCTCAACGAGATTTTGAGGAGAAATACCGACAAAGCACCAAACTTGGATGCTCCTTAGAGATCTCATTGGGAGAGAAGGTCCCATTTCATTCAAGATATCATCGATGAGTGCATTGTTGTTGATGCAAAAGTCCCAATAGATTTATCGAGGTATGACGGCTCGACTGACCCCAATGAGCACCTCATGCAATTCGAGCACATGATGCAGTTGCATGGACATAATGAATATATCCATGCCAAGATGTTTGTGACCACCTTCTAAGGTATCGCCCTAGATTGGTTTGTGAAGCTTGACCCTTCCTCGATTTATTCCTATGACCAGTTGTGCGACAAGTTCTTGCACTAGTTTGCTAACAGAAGGAAGGTGAAGCTCCCCCATACCCACCTCCACACTACCAAGCGAGGTGAAGAGGAGTCCCTCTATGATTTCTTCACAAGATTTAACATGGAGGTTTTCAAAATAGATAACCCCAGGATTGAGTTCTTGATTGATGTATTGTTCTTGGGGCTTAGACATAAAGAGTGCGTTAATGCATTGGTGCAGAAATATCTGAGGTCGATGGAGGAGCTGCTTGACCTGGCAGAAAGGTACATAATACAAGAGAAAATGAACAGGCTCAAGTTTGGATCCTCCAAAGTTGAGAAGAAAAAGAAGGAAAGAGACGACCAAAAATATAAGGAGCGAGGTTGATCTCTGATTAAGCGTTTCCATGACTATACGCCATTGAACATCCAGAGAAAGGAGGTCTTTTATGCCATTTAACATGATAACCTCCTTAAGAAGCCCAGAAAGCTGACGGAGACTGAAGCTATGAAAAAATCAAAGAAATATTGCCACTTCCACAAATAGAAAGGGTATGATACAGATAAGTGCTTCAACCTTCAAAATAAGATTGAGAGGTTGATCAGGCAGGGCCATGTCAAAAAATACATAGTTATGGACACTTAGACGAAAGCGGGTAAAATCAACTGGACTATCCGTAGAAAAAGGTCAGTTAGTCCCAAAAGGGAAGATAAAGGAAAGAAGCCCATCCAGGAGGATCGCCCGCCTATCATAGGGGTAATTGACATAATCGCCGAAGGTCCTACAGGGGAGACTCTAATCCTACTCGGAGGCAAACACAGAGGAGGTTTGAGTCCAATAAAGCCTCATCTATCGAGATAACTTTCCACCTCTAAATGAGCTCAGAACCCATCTCATTTATCAATGCTGACCTAGCCTACCTCAAGGGTAAGAATGTTGATCACAAGATAAACTGTCTAATGGTAGTCTCTATGAAAATTGTAAACTTTGAAGTGCACAAGGTTTTGATTGACAATAGCAATTTGGCGAATGTCATCTTCCTATCCACCCTAAAGAGGATGAACATGGGCAAATTAAAATTCAAACTTCTGCACACGCCGCTCGTCAGATTCGAGGGGTCAAAAATCATATCGAAGGGATCGATCAACATGTCTACATCTTTTGGGAAGACGTCTTGGAGGAGAACCTTAATGCTAAATTATCTTATGGTCGATGCTCCATTTGTCTATAATGTCATCATAGGCTGACCTGCCCTCAATGACTTTCATGTCATTGTGTCTACTTATCACCTGAAAGTTAAGTTTCCAACCCTAGTAGGCACGGGCAAGCTCTTGTCCAACCTGAAGGAGGCCTGGAGATGCTACAACATCTCGATCGAGTCAACCAAGCAGAAAGCTCAACCACAGCTGAAGACTTCAAGGGATGCCTCCGTAGCAGAACTCAAAGAGTCCTAGGTTAGCATGAAGCAAAAGTTGGAGGACACTAAAGTGGAGCCCGTCGAAGAGTTTAAGACTATTAAGCTTAAATAGGGTAACCCCGAAAAGATAACCTGTATTAGAATACACTTGGGCCCCCACTTGGAGTGTCTTACGGTTGATTTTCTGAGAAAAAATATCGACATCTATGCTTGGAAGGCATTTGACCTCTAAGGGATCAACCCCAACATCATTGTGCACTACTTCAACACTAACCCTTTGTACAAGCTGATCAGACAAAAGATGAGGACGTTTAACACCAAGTGGATGCATCATCGAGAAGGAGGTCATAAAACTCTTAAATGTAGATATATTGTAGAAATTCAGTATCCCTCTTGGCTTTGTAATGTTGTCTTAGTCCCAAAAAATGAGGGACAGTGATGGATGTGTAATGATTTTATTGATTTGAATAAAGCATGCCCTAAGGATCCTTACCCTTTACCTCAAATAGATTTATTAATTGATTCAACTACTGGGTGTGAGTTATTAAGTATGATGGATGCATTTCAAGGCTATCATCAGATTTTCATAGCACCTAATGATAGGGATAAAACCTCTTTTGTTGTTCCTAATGGGTTATACTGCTTCTTGGTCATGCCTTTTGAATTGAAAAAAGCTGGGACAACTTATCAGCAGCCAGTCAACTTCATGTTCAAAGATGAGATTGAAAAATTGATAGAGGTTTACGTTGATGATATGTAGTAAAGACGAAAAAAACCCAAGACTACTTGCTCGACCTCAGTCATACTTTTGGGATTCTAAGAGCGTTTGGATTGAAGCTAAACCCAAATAAATATACGTTTGGGGTTCGAGGAGAAAATGTTTTGGGTTATATGATTAGCCAAAGAGGTATCGAGGTGAATCCACAGAAAATTCAAGCAATTTTAGACATCACCCCTTTGAAAACAGTTTGGGATGTTTCCAAGTTGGTGGGGGAGAATTGTAGCTTTAGGAAGGTTTATTGCAAGATTGGCCGACAAGAGCCTACCCTTTTTCAAAATTCTCAAAAATGCTAGGAAGACGAGTTTCCAATAGACAGAACAGTGTGATCGGGCACTGATCGAGTTGAAGTAGTATTTGGCCTCACTTTCGATGTTGGTAAAACTTGAGTTGGGAGAAGTACTCCAGATATATTTGGCGGTCTCTGAAGCATTGATTAGTTTGGTATTGGTATTGACTAGAGATGGCAGCCATCGACCAGTTTACTATTGCAATAAATCACTCCAAGGGTCAGAGTATAATTATTTGGAAATTGAGAAATTTGTGTTAGCATTAGTAACCATGACTCAAAAACTGAGACCATACTTTTAGTCTCATTCTATCATAATGCTAACCAACCAACCATTGAAGCAAGTGTTGGCAAAGCCTAATACGTCAGACAGATTGACCAAGTGGACAATCGAGCTGGGGGCGTTCGATATTAGTTTTCAACCTCGAACAGCCATCAGAGCATAGGTTTTTGCTGACTTCATTGTAGAGAGAGTTGACTTACCTGTAAAGAGTGCCCCAACCCTTTTTGTTTGGACCTTGCACATTAATGAGTCATCAGCCACGTTTGGAGGAGGAGTAAGGGTTGCTCTTCATTCCCTAGATACGGAGGAGTATGATTTTACAATCAAATTAGATTATGCAGTCATAAATAATGAGATAGAATATTAGGCCCTACTGTCAGGAATGAGAATAGCGCTTGAGCGAGGGGTCGAACACTTGGTCGAGATTACGAACTCCCAGTTGGTAACAAAACAGGTTGAGGAAAATTTTGAAGCTAAGGAATAGTTGATGATTCTGTACTTGGCTGAAGTAAAGAAGTTGCAATAATTATTTAATATGTTTACCCTTAGCCAGGTCCCTCAATCTAAGAATAAATGGGCAGATGCTCTCTCCAAGTTTGCCAAATCCATCAGAGTAATAAGAGACAAGAAAATCATATTTTTGGTCTTGGATAAGCCGTCAATTGCACTCCCTGATGAGCACTTGGTAACAACCATTGAGGTGACAATAGTTTCTTGCCAGACTCCAATAAAGCTATATCTTAGCCAAAACACTGTGCCCGACGACAGGAACAAGGCTTGGCGTCTTTGAGGTCAAGCCTCCAAATTCGCACTCGATGAGCATGGTCGGTTATACAAGAGATCCTTCGCCGGAACCCCCTTGAGATGCCTGGACCAAGATTAGGCATTAGAAGTATTACAGGTCATTCATGCAAGCATGTGTGGCAACTGTTCCAGAGAAAGTTCCTTGCTCATAAAATAATCAGGTACGAGTATT
The DNA here is from genome assembly GCA_014898725.1 of Jacaranda copaia. Taxonomy (NCBI): domain Eukaryota; kingdom Viridiplantae; phylum Streptophyta; class Magnoliopsida; order Lamiales; family Bignoniaceae; genus Jacaranda; species Jacaranda copaia. The sequence continues at coordinate 549,537 of JACGDI010005216.1, forward strand.
TCTGGCCAATGTTGTTGAAAAACTCTATGTATTTCATGCGCAAATGCGCAGCATGCCAAGTCTATTTCAATCTACCGCACCAACTGGTTGCGCCAATAGTTAATGTTCAGATTTTTTGGCCGTTTGATTAATGGGGAATTGATATTGTGGGCTCGTTGTCAAGATCAATAGGGTAGCAAAAGTTCATAATTGTAGCGATCGAATATTTTACCAAGTGGGTTGAAGCTGATGCTGTCCCTAAGATAATGGATGCGACCATCAAAAGTTTTATATGGAAATATATCATTTACCATTTTGGCCTGTCCAAGGTCTTTTTTTCAAACAATGGCACTCAATTCCAGAGTAAGAGCACAAGAGATTGGTGTGAGGCCTTGAGGATTGCACAATATTTCAATTCGAACTGCAGATCGAGGTAACCAATCGGACTGTCCTTGACCAACTGAAGGCCAAGATTCAGGACACCGGTACAAATTAGGTAGATGACCTGCCCAGCGTGCTCTGGGCTTATAGGATAACTCCCCAAATAGCTATTGGTCATACCCCTTACAGTTTAGTTTATGGGTCGGAAGCAGTCATCCCCTCAGAGTTGATCCAACATACTATTTGAGTTATCCATTTCCACCTACTACGAAATACGTCAAAAAGAAAGCTCAAGCTCAAAAACTATCAATGAGCATGGACAGAAAGCTTATAACATTATGCACGCTACATGTTGAAGATGGTTGAGAATTATAATAAAAGGATTAGAGAGTACCATTTTAGTGTTAAAGATTTTGTCCTTAAAAAGGTAGAGGTCTCCAAGAATATGGGCAAGCTCAAACTGAAATGGGAATGGCTATACGCCGTCATCAAGGTAGCAAAACACAATGCCTATGGGCTGGCCAACATGCAAGGAGAGAAACTCCCCCGCCGGTGGAATGCTGTCAATCTCAGGAAATTTGACATTTGAAAATGTATAGTACTTATCTTTGCAGCTCTTTGGCTTAAATAAAATATTAATTATATTGACTTAATTGTTATCTTTAATAATTTTAGTCGACCCTATAGTCGACAGCTAAGCAGCCCCTTACTGCATCCGAACGGCTCCTAGCCATTAAGATTCTAGTCGATCCCATAGTTGACGAATACGTAGCCCCTTGATGCCACCCAAATGGCTTCTAGCCATCAAATTTCTAGTCGACCTTGTAGTCAACGACTAAGCAGCCCTTTGTTGCCACCTAAACGGGTCTTAGCCGTCAAGATTCTAGT
>JACGDI010005216.1:552468-575054 GCA_014898725.1 Jacaranda copaia
ATGAGTTGGGGGGACTCATGATATGGGATAGCCCAGTAGGCCCAATAAGCCCAACGTCAAGTTTGGGCCAGAGTGCCCATCAACAATTATCAGGCTAATCTTGCTTGGCAGGGGTCCACGATCGACTTGCATTGACCTCAGGACCCACTCCAAATAATCCAACAAGCCCAGCATTGGGTTTGGGCCTGAGCGCCCATCAACAAGCATCTAGTCGACCTTACTTAGCGGGGATCTATGATCAATCAGTTACATTTGGTCAACATGTATCGATCTCAAGACCCACTTCAGTGTTGATTCAGATCTTCGCCGTATTTATTTGTCTGATAGATAGCATGCCTCCGCATTAATGATGCATGACAACCGGTACAGTCACTACCTCCAACCTTGTCACCAACTCTGCCAACCTTGCCACCACCTTTGGCAAGGAGACATCTCTAAAGATACTATTCATCCTATAAAACAAAAGATTCAGCCACCTGGAATAATACCAAGATCTGGATATGAATGACCATCAACCCCTTGGCAAAGACACAAGTCAGTATACCTAATAAGGGCACCATGGACAAATCACGCTTGGAGAAAGCTATAAATACTTCATACTCAATACGCTCAAGGTAATGCCAAATATTCTATAAACCCTCACTATTCTCAATTTTCTGTTCAATTATTATCTATCAACCAAAACTAATTTGAGCGTCGGAGTGCCTTAGCCAAGGGTACCTCAGCTAGTCTAACATGTGTTGTAGTTGCAGATCTCAAATCTCGATATAAACATAGCTTTGAGCACTCAACCTCGCTGGTCGAATTCACCCCAAATACTATCCTTTCACTACAAGGGACTTTCAGCCACATCAAATATACATATCGATATATATAATAAAGTATATATGATATATATTTATGATATTTATCATATATCATATATATGATATAAATTTATATATACACATATATTTGAATATATATTTATCTAAAATATGTATTTATATATACATATATATACATATATATTATATATATGCCCTCACCTTCCCACCCCTCCCCCAAATTATTCAATTAACTAATATTTTACCCAATATTTCTCAATCGAACCTCAAAATCATGAACTGAGAGCACTACTACGATCGTTAGAATAAGGAGAAAAAACTATTTAAAGTTGCCAAAGCACCACCGAAAAGTCTTTTCGCCACCACCAAGATGTTCCTCTTGAGTTCTTGATTCTGAATATCTACTCCGTTTCAAGTTTTGACACCAAAAAGGGCCTCAAAATCCACTCCAAAGCCACTGCCACCATCTTGCACCACCGCACTTTTTCTCCATTTTATATCGCCACCGCCACCCCGATCACCCATGCAAGCATGCCACTGTGCTCTCCTCACTCACCTTTACCAAACTATAGCCTCAGAACCAAGCTTCGATCGTTGCCCGCCGAAGTAGGTTTCCTTCAAGATTTTCGGTTCTGGCGGCCTACTGCTCAAAACACTGCGGGTGAGCTATGGGAGGGAAATTGGTGAGGTAGGGAAAGAAGTGTTCGATTTGGTTTGGTGAGAGGCTAGTCGGAGGAAGCTTGCTAGAGTGGAGATGGTGGTTGCGGGTGGTCACAGTTGGAGAGGGAAAAAAATGAAGAAGAAAAAAAAGGGAGAAAGAAGAGGAATAATGAAGAAATGAAAATTCTGCCACCTTTAAAAATTAAACTTTTAGATTTTGCAAATTGGCCCCAACAATGTTCAACAAGTTTCAATTGAGTTCTTGAATTTTCAAAACTTACTCCTTTGATCCCATAGACTAAAACTCTTCCATGCAAACCCCATAAGTTTCAAATTCAGTCCAATCAAGTTTCTAAAAATTGCAAATTTACCCCCAAGACTTTCAAAAATTTGCAATAAAACCCTTTTGATTTATTTTCTAAAATTACTGAATTTCAAGGGTGTTACAATTTTATAGATAAATTTTTATATATAAGTATCTATAAAATAAGAATATATAAAATAATGAGAAATGAGAAATAATGATAAATTTATATATGTATAAAATGAAAAATATATGATGAATCTTCTTTAAATTTTATTGAAATTTATATATATGTACATATACCATATATGTATATAAGTATGAATAAAAATTTATATTATATATATTTTTATAAATATTAAATATTATTTAATTCATAATGAATAAATAGAAAAAATAGATAAAATAAAAGTAATTTAAATTTTATTGATAAGTTTATATATATGTGAATAAGTATAAATAGTAAAAATAAGTATACATGTATCAATAATTAGAAAGAAAAAAGATAAAAATAAAGTTATTTAAAATTTTATAGATAAATTTATATATATAAATATCCATAAAATGAGAACATATGAAATAATGAGAAGTGAGAATTAATGATAAATTTATATATATGTGTAAAATGAGAAATATATAAAATAATGGAAGAAGAGAAAATTAAGAATAAAAAGAAAAGAAAAGAATGTTAAAAAATGAAAAATAATAAAATATGATAATAAAAAGTTATTTAAATCAAATTGTAAATATGTGATTGGTCTTGGTCTTTTTATATTAAAATTATATTAAATGGGCAACAAATATGGAGGGGGAGGCGGTGTGCGTGGTTTTATAAACTATGAAGAAGTTATTTTGTGTGTATATATATTTTATTTTCACAGTAGGGCTTGAAATTAAAACAAATATTTGAAATAATTATTTTAAATCAGATTGGCAGGTTGGATTGAGTGGATTTGAGTTAACGAGTTGACCAAATAAAAATCAGGTCGACCCAAACCTGACCTAATATGATTCAGGTTGGGTTGGTTTGAGCATTTTTAGATTGTCATCAAGTTGGGTTGGATTAGGGTTGAGAAAATTAATATTATATCCCTATTTCAACCCAATCCAAACTTGCACGATCCCCCCCCTCCAAATTGCTAGCTCTATAATGACACCAATTCATCATAAAATTAGTAAAGCCCAATTAATAAAAAAAGAGTTGCTAAAGCCCAATTAATCAACTCTGCAATTTGATGTCAAACCCAATTCTTTGCAAAATGACATTAATTTACTAAAAAATTGCTGAACTCATATTAATAAAAGAAAAGTTGTAAAAGCACAATTAATCAATTCTTTAAGTTAATGTCAGATCCAATTGATTTTGAAATCCAATTCACTAATTTACTAGGAGAATTATTAAAGCTTAATTAATGAAAAGAAACTGGTAAAGCCCCATTAACGAACTATTCAAATTAGTATGAAGCCCAACTTGCCAATTCATTAAAACATTAGTTAAGCCCAATTAATAAAAAAAACATTGAAAAAGAAAAAGCTCAACTCCTTGAAGAAAGCTTGATTCATTATTTACCTTACTTCAAATTTATTCAAGACCAACTTTTAAAATGAAGACTAATTCACTACTTAATTTGCTATAAATTTGGTCAAATTTATTTCATAAATGAAAACTCCCAATTCATCGAATTACTCAAAAAAAAGTTACAAAGCCCAATATTTTAAAGAAATTTGCCCAACTAATGGATTATTTACTTCAAATTTCTTCAAGCTCATTCTTTAAAATAAAACCCAGTTCAGTAATAATTCACTAAAAAATTGGCTAAGCCCAATTCACAAATTATTTTTTTTATTGTGAAGTCCATTTCTTGAACAAAAGCCCAACTCACAAGTATTAGTAAAAATTTAATTTAATATTCATTTACAATTAGTAACAAAAATTATTGTTACCATATGTGTACAATTGATATTTGGAGGGAATGAATTTTGGAGGGAAGTTAATTAAAGTTTAGTAACTAAAAACTTTGTTCCAATATATTTTATTTGTAACAAATATGTGATTGTTACAAAAAGGTACCAAATTCTGTTACAAATATATCTTGTATATGATGGAAAATGTTATATGTAACTAAATAACATTTTTTGTAATGAATTATTATTTAGTTACAAATGTAAAATATTTAATGTAACGAATATGAGTTAAAGGTAACAAAACTTTTACTTTGTTACTCAAGAAACTGTTATTTGTAACAAAAAATCAATTTTGTTAGAATAAATCTAACATATGTAACAAATTTTACCTTTGTTATCAAAATTTTTGTTACGTAAAGTGCAATTTGTGTAGTGTTTGTTGGCATGACTTGTAAGTTCCTAATAAATTAAATCACATGCTAAATTGTTTCTCCTATGTGTCTTACAAGTGGTCTCAAAGCTTGGTTTGGATTGTAGGTTGAGATTTAATTTTTTGGGATGGACAATATATGTTTCACAAGAAAATTACCTCACGGTTTAATAATTTGATGACACATAAAATTTCATTCTTTGCTAAAGAATGGTGAACGATCTCCTACTCCTAATTTGACAAGATTTAGCAATAGCATTGAAGGGACAGGAAACAAGCCAATAAATTAAAGAGTACATAGTAGGAAAATCCAAAATCAAATTCTCTCAGCATGATTCAATTTTGTATGGTGGACAACATTATCTATAATATTATTGATGTGATTTATAGGGAGATGGTTTGAATTTGATCATATTCCTTTTCAAATGCATACATTCAAAAATTTACAAATTTCTTGATAGCTTTAATTTACACTTAATAATGGAATAACTAAAGTAAGTAATAAAATAAAAAGTGAAACCCTGGAGTAGGTGTGCAAAGCCAAAATATCGATCTACTCTGCAACACCACTAGTAGCATAGAGTTCACAGCTTAGCTTGTCTTATACTGTTTATCATTTTGATGCATGAACTATTATATAATGTAATTTTGTTATGTACATTAGTTAACCAATTGCTAGAAAGATAGAAAAACATAGGTCTATAATAATAACATTGATAATGATAATTAATGAGAATAACCTAAAAATACTATTTTGCCCCCAGGAATTAACTAGAATACCCAAATAGAAAAAGATTTGCATCTTTTCACTCGGGTCGAGTTTAAGTCAAAACCTAACCAATTTCAGGTTATTACTTGGATAATGGACTGTTGATCAAAAAAGGATTCGATGCTTAGGGCCGCACCATCTCGATCCATACAATCAGGGACAACTTGTCACCTATAAAAGGGAAAGACTCGTATAGTTCTATTTCATGTTGTTATCATTCAATCTACCCTTACTATTTTCTTTCTTTACCTTGAACTCATTTGATCACCTCAGCAGATCACTAACTTAGGCATCAGAGGGCCTTAGTTGATGTCTTAGCTAGTTTAATATGTGTCACTTTTGGTCAGGATAAAGACCTTGAAAAATTCACTTGTGTGGATTTGGGTCGAGATTGTGGTCAAAGGCAAGGTTAATCTTGGAATCCAAGTCGAGGTCCAAACCCAAGACCCCGAGATGCATTAGTTGGTGTCGTCTATGGGAACTCTAATTTAATTCATTGATTGTGAGAGTAAGCAGCTAGTAATTAAAAAAACTCCAAGATGATCCCAAGACAATGGGATTAGGTTCTTGTATGAGATCTGAGCAAAATCCTTAACTCCAAGATGAACCCAACTCAATGGGATCGGGATCTTGTATAGGATCTGAGCAAGATCTTCAACTCCAAAGCGATCCCAATTCAACAGTTTTGGGGGTTTATATGGGATTTGAGCAAGATCCTCAACTCCAGATGATCCCAAGTCAATGGAATTAAGGTCTTGTATAGGAGCAAGATCCTTAACTCTAAGATAATCCCAAGTCAATGGGATCAGGGTCTTGTATGGGATCTGAGCAAGATCCTCAACTCCAAGATGATCCTAAGTCAATGGGATTGGGATCTTGTGTGGGAGCAAGATTCTTAACTCCAAGATGATCCGAAGTTAATGGGATCGGGGTTTTGTATATGATCTGAGCAAGATCCTAAACTCCAAGATGATCTGAAGTCAACAGGATCGGGATCTCGTATAAGGTCTAAGTAAGATCTTTAACCCCAAGACGATCCCAAGTCAATAGGATCAGTACTTGGTGTAGGATCTGAACAAGATAATAAACCTCTAGAAAATCCTAAGTCCACGAGTTCCAAATCTTATACAAGATTGAGCAAGGTCTATAACTTATAGTAATCCCAAGTCAGAACAATTCCAAGTCAATGGGATCAAGATCTCTATCTTGAGAGCATTTATTCATGGGGTTAAGGTCCCATACTAAACTTAAGTTGGAATATTAGATGAAATATCAATAATCTCAAGGCATCGATAATGCATTAAAAGCTATGTAGGTCAAGGGAGTTGTAAATGAAAGAGCCCATACACTTGTTAAAAATTCACAAAATGACATTAAAAATATTTGTTAAAAATTCATGAAACGACATAAAATCAACCTAACTGAGCAAGATCTTGATCCCATAAGATCTCATCTTAAAGAAATCCCATAAGTTCTAAGCAAGATCTTGATCCCGTAAGATCTGAGCAAGATCTCTATCCCACAAGATCTCATCTTAAAGAAATGCTACAAGAGCTGAGCAAGATCTCGATCCCGCAAGGTTTGAGCAAGATCTCGATCCCGTGAGTGCTAAGCAAGATCTTAATTCACCTAATCTCAATCTTGCAAGATCTCATCTTAAAGAAATCTCATAAGATTTGAGCAAGATCCTAATCTCGCAAGATCTTAGCAACATCCGTCTTAAAGAGATCTCACAAGATCGCAACCCAGAGAAATCTCATAGGATTTGAATAAAGTTCCATCTTAGGGATCTCGCAACATCTCAACTCAAGGGGATCTCACAAGATTCCATATTAGAAGGGTTCACAAGGTCTCTTAAGAACTAAGCAAGAACTCAACCTAAAAGTATCTCGGTAGGATATGAATAAAACCTCATTTAAAGAAGATATTAGGAAAACATTAACGGCTGAGGATGTATAGCACCTACTTCCCATAGTGTATAGGTTCGTTCCCCCAACATGAGAAAAGAACCAATACACTAGGAAAATGGGGGAGTTAATGATGATGATAATTAATGACAATAGCCTAAAAAGATTATTTTGCTCCCAAAAATTAGCTAGAATACCTAAATAGGACAGGATCCGAGTATTTTCACTCATGTCGAGTTAGGGTCACAACTTGACCTGATTTGGGTTATAACTCAGATAATGGGTTGTTGATCAAAAGAGGATTTGATGCTCAGGGATGCACCATCTCGATCCGTACAAGCAAGGACAACTTACCACCAATAAAAGAAAAGGACTCACACAATTCTAAGTCATGTTGTCATTATTCAATCTACCCTTACTATTCTCTTTCTCTACCTTGAACTCATTTGATCACCTTGGCAGATCACTAACTTAGGCATTGGATGGCCTCAGTTGAGGTTAATCTTAGCTAGCCTACCGTGTGCTTTCTTGGTTAGGTTAGAAACTTTAAAAAATTCACTTGTGCAGATTTGGGTCGAGATTGAGGTTAAAGGCAGGGCCAATCTCGGGAATCTAAGTCGAGGTCTAGACCTAAGACCCTGAGACGCATCAAACACATACTCTCTATATTTTAAATTTGTCCCTTTCTTTTTTTTCCTTTTTATACTCTAAAATAGGATTTAGATTTATATTTTTATTTGTTTAAAAATAATGTTGATTGTGCTGTAAAATTCAAGATGGAATGATGAAGTGGTAGCAAGAAAAGACAAAAACAACATTATAACAATGTTGTCACAGTAGCTAGCATGCCCATGCATGAGCGAATAGCACATGCCATGTGTTGGAGCGCACGGTAAGAAGTGTGACTTGGCTGGGGCACAAGAAAGCCCCATTGCAACATAGGCGCCATAAGCTATGTGGTCAATTTTGTAGGACCCGCCCATCCTAACACAGATTTTGTGCATTGACGCAAGGCTTATGTGCCATTTTGTGGACTTTTTTTGTATTCAAACCCTATTTTTTAGTTGTTTTTAGTTGAAATTCTATTTAAATTAGTTTTGAATTAATCTTGAGATAGTTTCGATCTTTGGAGATTGAAACAAATTTAGAATATTTTTTTATTAGTAGGTATAATATTTGTTTGTTTAACTTCAAGATATTACTCATGCATTAACACTTATATGTCAAAAGAATTTTAGTCAACTAATTTATTAATATATTCAAAACTCAAAAAGTATATTTTTTATGGGTGTCGAATCCAATAAAAATAAATTCCCACTCTAGGAGTATGATTTGTAATTTGTGGTGAGTAAGGTCATATTCCATAGGAACTGGTAAATTTTATTTCTTTTGAGTTTACTAAATAAAATAAAATAGAAAGGGGGATCGTTATGAAATGAAAACCTAGAATCTTAAAAATAAATAAATCATGAATAAATAAGAAATCAACAAGAATGAAATATAGCATAAGGTAAAAATCTCAATTTGACATTTAGATATGATTATTGATGCAAAGATTAATTCCTCTTTCCTTAATAGATTGATTATAGTTACTTGGACATCCTATTAACCAATCTCTCCTTATTATCTCAATAATTAAGAGAAGCTCATTAGTAATTTTCCTTGCCAATGAACAACCCTAAAAAAATGCAAATAGAATTTAATTTATCAACAGCATTAAAAACTAGAGAGACCTAGCCCGCCCTAGCCAATAAACACACACAAGCGGGGTTCATTTAAACTAGATTATTTATCTACATAACATAAAGCATGCATATCACTACACATAACTATGTTATTTATCACAAGTATTAGAACAATTAAATAATTATGGATTTAATGTTCTAATTGATAGAACAATTATTCTAAGTTATCAAATTTAGGCCCTAAATTTAATAAACATGAATAATTGTAATGAACATAGAAGATAAATAAATACTCAAGAAATAAGAAATATGAATAAAACTATTTAGATCTAACAAATACTGAAGAATCAAAACTTTGATAATCCCTCAGGCTAGAAGAATAGTTTAGCAACTCATGTATGGGAAAAAAATGCAAGAAAAATAAAATATGCTGAATGAAAGAATGCTCCAAGGAAAGATACCTAGTTCCATGTAAATAGCTTACTACTCCTAATGCAATTGGAAAACTAATATGAGTCCTATTAGAATAGAAAAACTCAAATTATCCTAATTAAAGAAACAAAAAATTAAAATATTCCAAATATATACAACTACCAAAGTAGATTAAGTTCTTCCAAATCAAATTTTACATAATAGTCTTGGGAAGTAAGACATGCCCACACTCAAATTATGTCCTTATTCCATTCTCGATCTCTTTGGGAATGTGATCTTTGCACCAAGTATGTCTAATGCTCGATTTTTGATTGCATTAAGCTCGAATCTTCAGTTTACTTTACAAAATATAAAATAAAAGTTAAAACCCAACAAATGAAAGTTACAAAATAAAGTCTGTCCTAAAGACCCTTATCCTTTACCACAGTAGACGTGTTAGTGGATTCTACGGCTGGCTATGCCTTTCTAAGTATGATTGATGCATAGTATGGCTATCATCAAATACATATGGCTCCTGAAGATATGGATAAGGTAGCCTTTATGGTCGAAAATAGGGTTTATTGCTATAAGTTTATACCTTTCAGCTAATGTTGGGGCAGCTTACCAGACGTTGGTCAACAAAATGTTTCATGACCAAATAGTTTAAACTATGGAGGTCAATGTAAATGATATGTTGGTCAAAAACATAGAAGAGAAGGACATAGAGCATTTGAAGGATGCTTTCAGCATCATATGCCAATGCAGATTGAAGTTGAACCCTATAAAATGCACTTTTCGAGTTAGAGGAGAGGAAGTTTTTGGGACACATGGTTACTAAATGAGGAATGGAAACTAACCCCAAAAATATATAGGCCATATTAGGAATGCCATCACCCAAGAATGCAAGAGAGGTCCAGCAATTAATAGGTCAAATAGTAGCTTTGGGAAAGTTCATAGCACACTTGATTGAAAGGCATCTACCATTTTTAAAACATTGAGAAACCTTAGAGATTTTGTATGAACCAAGGAGTGTGAGCGAGCATTTCAAGATCTAAAAAAGTATCCTAACGCCCCACACCACTTATAGAAACCTGTGGCGGATGAAACCTTGTATTTGTACATATCTGTGATGGAGGAGGTCGTTAGTTTAGTGATAGAAAAGACCATGGGAAAACATCATAAACCTATATATTACATTAGTAAAGTACTGCAGGGGGTGGAGAAAAGATACGATGAAATTGAGAAGTTCACATTAACACTAGTTACTACCACAAGAAAGTTAAGACCTTATTTTCAGGCTCATCACATAGTAGTTTTGACTAACCAACCTCTAATGGAGATAATGCAAAGGCCTAACCTATCAGGAAGGTTGGTGAAATAGGGTTGTATAGTTAAGTGAATTCTCAATTGAATTTCAAAGCAGAACAACTATGAAAGTGTAGGTATTGGCAGACTTCCTAATAGAGATAGGGAAAGAAAAAATAGAACAACCTCTCAAGATAGATTCCCTAATGCCTAGTCGATGGTTAGTGCATGTCGATGGGTCATTAATAGCTCAGAGAGGTGTTGCTAGGATTTAGCTTTGAAGCCTGGTGGAGGATGAATTGGATTTTGCTTTGAAGCTTCAGTTTCAAGTGACCAACAATGAAGTAGAGTATGAGGTAGTCATAGCTACACTTAAGATGGTAGTGGAATTGCAAGTTAAATACCTCATAATGTACACTAATTCATAATTGATCACCTATCAATTTATTGGAGCATATGAAATTAAGAAGGAAATAATGAAGAAATACTTGCAAAAGGTAAGGGACCTAATATATTAGCTGAAAACTTTTTGGCTCTTACAGATACCAAGAGCGGAAAAAAAAGGGCAAACTTGTTATCTAAATTTGCCAACATGATTAGTGGGCTGAGGACAAGGAAAGTAATGATAGTCACATCAGAAAAACCTGCTATTCACTACCCGAAGACCCATGGGAAAGAGGTCATGGTCATTGGGTTGGCGCACCCAAAGTAGGATAACTGGAAGATAGAATTCATGTTGTATTTAAAGGATTGAAATCTCTTAATAGATCCAGGAGCAAGAAGAAAGGTACAAAGGCAGGCACTAATGTTTAAAATATGGAAAAGAGAGCAATATACGAGGTTGTTTAATGGATCATTCTTGAGGTGCTTGGATGCAAATCAAGTGGAGTATGTCCTTAGGGAGATACATAAAGGTAATTGTGAAAACCACTTAGGGGGCTGTGCGCTAGCTCAGAAAGTTATCACGTAAGGATACTTTTGGCCCATTTTAGTAAGGAATGCTACTGAATTCACCAAAAAGTGTCGAGAATGCCAATTATATGCCAATTTGATTCACAAACCAAGAGCAGAGATAAAGCTAATAAAGATCTTGTACCCTTTTAACATATAGGGGGATAGACATCGTATGATCTTTTCTCCCTGCAAAAGGTTGAAAGAAATATGTAATTGTTGTTGTTGAATACTTTAGTAAGTGTGTGGTGCCTCTCCTAGGGTAATCCTTAAGCTAAGATGCCACCAGTTCAAACTTAACCCATAATTTAGGAGATAACCACAAAACTAACATTTAAACAAGTCTCAAAAGATAACAACTTTACTCTAAACCCAAAAGAACTCTACAAGAGTGCAACATACACATACCAACAAACTTTAGAAAATATAAATGTTCTTAAGTCTAAGGTCACGATTAGGTGAAGTCTATATGTACATACATAACATCTAATCTATTACAAAACAATCTCTTCGGGCCAAGCCTCAAGTCCTCAGTCTTCACTCAGTCCTATATAGAAAGAGAATAAAGGATAACAAAGTCCTAAAAACTTAGTGAGGGGAATTATGAAAAAATAGTTATTGTGAAACTGATGAAGGAGTAGCAAGTCAACACAAATTTAGTAACAAGTAAGACTTTACAATTAGAATTAAGATTATCTCATAAGACATATGATACTAATTTTAACAAACAATTTACAACTCCATCCTTATTGCTCCCATAATAGAATACAAACAGAAACAAATGATAACCTGAAGTAGAATATTCATAATTGATTTTCTTTATTCCTCTGTTAACCCAAGCACTTAGCTTGGTCTATTATCCCAAGTATTCAGCTCAGTATCCGAGCACTTGGCTCGGTTCATAATGCCAAAATAATAATACGATGGATAAACATTAGTTGCCAAAGCTATACAAACAATATACAAAATGTTTTAATCAAGAGTGCAAAAGAGATTTGGTCAGTAAGACCCAAAATCAACATAATGAAGGGAAGTTGACAAGGCTATAGGCTATACAGGCAATCAACAGATAAGACAATGAGAGTTCTGGGCACTAGAATGAGTATAATCAATTTTAACAGATAAACATAAAGAATTCAAACAATCAAGAAACATTCACTTCCCAAAAGAAGGTTAGGCTAACCCCTCACCTTAACTACCACAAAAATGCTATCCCTACCTACTGTCTAGCAAATCCCGGCTCCTTGTCACCTAATCAAAAGAACAGAATTTACTTCAAAACACTTGTTTTGGCCTTTAAATAATAATTATGCCATTTATTCTAATATTGGTTGTTTTACAATTAATGCAATATTTTAAGACTTGGTTCCAAAAATATTGTAGGGTAACATGCTAATTACTCCATAACGTTATAATACCTATGAGGGCCATATTTGTGTCAATTAATGATTCAGTTCAGATTTCTGTATCATATTAGTCCTTACAACATTACACAAAGTTGATTAAGATCACAACGATCAAATCTACAATTGATAATCTAATTTATCAATTACACTTCACATACATAAAATTAGGATTTTAATCACCTAGTTTAGCTTAATTAATCAAGATTTACATATTATATTATAAATTTGGATCCACTAAGCATTACATATCTATTTTTGGGTCTCAAGTCATGTTCTTATTTCATTAACCATTCAAGAATTGGGAAATAATTTAAGATAATACATATTAATCGGCAATGACCTACTTCTAACAATTTATTAAAAATTTTAGTTTCAAAACTCAATCATTGAAAACTAACACCACATACGTGACCACCACATCGAGATAGAGATTTTATCTTAGGGCTGTTGTGTGCCGCCGCCGCCACTAAAGTTGCCAACCACTACTACCAACTGGTGCATCTTGGCTAGCACAGTGGAATGCCCAAGTTAAGTTCTAATTTTGCCATCGAAATAAGTGTCAATTGAAGCTCTGATGCTATAGCACCACCACCTCTACCGCCAAAATTCTTGACCAACTTCCCCCATTGCTAGTGGACAAAATTGGAAATTAAGGATGCCAAATTACCCCTTAAGCTGAACTCTATAGGAACCACCTTCTAAACTCTAGCTTCCATCGCCTGAACCACCGTGGCCCAAATTTTCAGTTCAATTTTTTAGAACCTCACTAGTCAATTCTAGATGCATTTGGTATGGTTGTGATTGCAACGACAACAAGAAAAAAATGATAGGTTAAGTTTGAGGTGTCGCCGTCGCTAGAAGAAAATTTAATGTAAGTCCAATATAATTTAATATAAGTTCCACATATAACTTAAATCCTAATCGCATATAGAATTTACAACATATAAATCTAATAAAATCTAAAATTTAAAATATAATTCAATATAAATGCATAATCTAAACAGATATAAATCTAATGCATAATTCAATAAACTTAAACATACATCCAACATAAACCAACATATAATTTAATATAAATTCAATATATAACTCAAATCCCAATCAAACATATAATTCACAGCCCTCAGTATGACATGATTTAACTTAGGAAACTTATATTGTTGTTTTTGGATATGTAAATTTGGATTTTTATTTTCACAAAAATTAAGAAAAGAAATAGTGATTTTGTCTTTAGCTATATTTGTATTCATTGGCATGTTCTCAAATCACATTCATGGGCTTCTAAAAAAATATCTCTAAGAAGACAAACATATATTTGCCTTCCATAAAATCCAAGTTTCTCAAAAAAGAAGACTCAATATAATGAATAGCATCATTTCAATTGAGAACAACTAACAATATTTGTAAACACATTACATAATGGCACATAAACTCTCCACTTTATACTACTCATCATCATGTAAGCAATTACAAATTAATCAGCAACAAATAATAAGGCTCCACCCCTTCTCCCAACAACCCATCCTCCTTTGCATTTCCACCAATTCTAAATATTTCTAATATATTGTATTAAAAAAATATGTAAAATCAAAATAAAGTATGCAAATTTACCTCTAAATGCTCCACACATCTCAACATTTACAGAAAGTATCCACCACAATCGAAATAACCTACAACATTAGGCACATGTTACAAGTACATATATTTAATCATAAACCATAATTCCATGAACTAAATTAAAATTTGAAAATGTAATATAATTCAATATATAGTACCATAAAATTTAACTCAACACAAAATTCTAATAAATTTTTTAATTCAAATAAAAACATAACTCTAACAAATATAACAACATTTAATAGGAATATAAAATTTATCTCAAATTTTAATTAATATATAAATTATTATTTATGTTAAATCAAATTATACTACTAATAAATAAATCATTTTGAGTTTAACTAACACATAAATCAAATTTTAACTAACTCAAATGATTAACTAAAACATAATGGAGATGACTAAAATATAATCAAATATTTTAACTAAAACATAATCAAACATAATCAAATTCTAACTAAAATATAATCAAACATAATCAAATTTTAATATAATTGTGAGAATTACCATAATTGATGGAGATAGAGCAAAATATAAATTCTCCAAACCTGAAACATTAAACAAACAACAATATTAGTATTTTTAAAAATTAAAACTAATTTTTTTAAAAAAATAAAAAATAATATTTTGCGGGCCAAATCTGGTTGGCCAGCCGATTCAACATTAAAAAAAAAATGAAAAAAAGAAGAAGGGGAAGGGGAAGGGGAAGAAAAAATTTTAATTTTCAAACATTTGTGTGGGTGGAGAAATAAGGAAGGAGGGTTTTAATTTGCCCCATTCAAAAATTAATCCATCACAAATAATTTTTTATTTATTTTTATTTTTTCCACTTTTACGATGGTTCTAAATCTGTTGCAAAATTGCGACATTTGCATGCAACTTTTTTACATTTTGCGATGAAAAATCCGTCACAAATTTCCGTTGTAAAATAGCATTTTTTAGTAGTGTTAAATGAGTGACGATTTTGTGAAATATCAATGGAGAATTCACTTATTTATAGTGAGATGGTTTTGGATATCATAAACCTAATCGCATGCTTTAATCTATATCAGTCCACCTTGAAAGAGGGAGGGAGAAAATATATTTCTGTGTATATTATTTTCTGAATTTGTACAAAGAGTGGCACCTATATATATACAAGAGTTGTGAGAAAACGAAATAGGAAATATGCTGATCCTATGTTTTAGAATATTATCTACCATTAACAGTCCTATAATCCAGCCTCAAATCAGCTACAAATCATGCTAACAGTCTCAAATCATGCTAACTGAAATCAGCCTCAAATCATGTTAACAGCCTCAAATCATGCTAACTGAAATCAGCCTCAAATCATGCAGCCTCAAATCATGCTAACACACCTAATCCTGATTTAAGATGTTTTTCTTCCCGCCTAATGTATTATAACTCAGCATATACATTATTTTCTACTTTCTACAAATGAAGTTATATATAAAAAGTCAATATGTGATACAAAATTCATAATGGGCAGGCGTATATTCTCAATTATTAATTTCAATTAGATGAGATCAGCAAATATAATTGAGATTCGATCTATATATTGACAACTCTAATGAAGGGAATGCGAGGCCGATAAATAACATTCTCAATTATTTAAATTATGAATCATGCCCACCCAACGCAAGATTTAAGCTATGCAATCAAGATTAACTTAGGCTATACAAATTAATCAACAAATAGCTAGCTTTCATTGCCACTAATAGTAAGCCACATATTAAATAACACCCGAGCTGCACGTAAAGCTAGCTAACCATTAATTTGCTGGTCTTGAGTTCATAGCTCGCTTGTCTTATTGCTTATCATATTACTGCATATCAATTTTTGCAGAGTTCATTCTTATATTAACCAAAACTTAAATTGTGTAATTGATTTTGTCAAGTGATCAGAAACAATGGGCATTGTTTTCAATTTTAGCACATTAGTACATGGGCCTACAACAATAACAAGCATTCATTACATTTAAAATTCGTAGCAAACTTGCATCTTTTAAGTATATTCTAAAATAGGATTTAATTTTTAATTAAAATATATCAAGTTAGTCCACCAGACGTATTAAAATGACGTGCTGAGAACAAGATCATATAAATATATATGTTGTCGGAATATGTATGGTATTAAATGAGAATCAGATTAATATTAAAACAATATATAAAAAATAATACAAACTTGAATTTTATCTAGATTACAAATCATAAGATCCTATGTTAGGATTTGACTTGATTATTTGGACTCTTTTCTCCAAGGATGTGATCTTTTCAACTCTTGCATTGTAGAACTATGATCTCTTTCTGTACTTGATTCCCTAGCTCTCGTGGTCAGAGTAAAAAAATTTACTTCATTAGTAGAGGTGTTTATTTGATTATTTGGGAAACACTCATCAAATTCGTGATATATACTTAGAGGGTAGTTATGTTGAGTTACGAATGAGGTAATACAAAGTGATGAAATAAGTGTTCCTTCGGTAGTTTTTAGAGTGATTGTACAAGAGGTCCTTTGTCTTGAATTTTGAGAATAGCACATTCAAGGATTATTTTGTATTGGAAAAATTCTCTTATAGTGGAAAAAATAAAACTTTCGTGAATATAAATGGATTTTATTGAACCACAAATAAACGTATGCATATTTTATTTTTCTATTTGTCATGTATTATTTAAATTGTTAAATTAGTTTGTTGGTATGACTCATAAGTTCTTGATAAATTAAATTACACACTAAATTGTTTCTGTTGTGTGTCTTACAAGTGGTCTCCTAATCCTAATTTGACATGATTTAGCAATGGCATTGAAGGGAAAGGAAACGAGCCTATAAATCTAAAGAGTACATAGTAGGAATCCGAAATAAAATTCTCTCGGCATGGTTCAATTTTATATTGTGTACAATATAATTAATAATATTATTCACGATGATTTATAGGGAGATGGTTTTGAATCTGATCATTTTCCTTTTCAAATGCATACGTCCAGAATTTAACAAATTTATTGATAACTTTAATTTACACTTAATAATGGAATAAGTAAGTAACAAAACAAAAAGTGAAACCCAGAGCAGGTGTGCAAAGCCAAATTGATCCACTCCGCAGCACCACTACAGGTACAGAGTTCACAGCCTGGCTTGTCTTGTACAGCTTATCATTTTGATGCATAAACTATTATATACTTTAATTTTGTTATATATATTAGCTAGCCAATCGATAGAAAGATAACAAAACATGGGTCTGCAACAAAAAACACGTACTCCCTCCATTTTAAATTTGTCCCTTTTTTTGTCAAAAACCTTTTTATACTCTAAAATCGGATTTAGTTTTTTTTTTCCTTTTTTTCTTTCCCTAAATGTTGATTGTGCCATAAAATTCAAGATGGAACAATGAGGCGGCAGCAAGAAAGGATGGAGACGACACCATGATGATGCTGGCACCATGCGCGTGCGAGCAGCACACGCCGTGCGCTGGGCGCGTTGCAGGAAGTGTGGCTCAGCTGAGGCACAAGAAAGATCCACCCCAGTGCGGGTGCGATTGGCCATGCGGTCAGTTTTGCAGCACCCGCTCGCCCTGGTGCAAATTTTGTGCACCGACACAAGGCCTATGGGGTCGTTTTGTGAACTTTTATGTATTCAAACCCTGTTTCTTAGTTGTTTTTAGTTGAAATCTTATTTAAAATAGATCTTGATTAATTTGGAGATAGAAACAAATTTAGAATATTTTTTTATTAGCAGGTATAATATTTGTTCTTGTGACTTCAAGGTATTTCTCATGCATTAACATTCATATGTCAAAAGAATTTTAGTCAACTAATTCATTAATATATTAAAAACTCAAGATATATATATTTCAATTTAAGAATTATTTATAATCCAAAAGTATGAGAATTTGACAAAAACGAAAAAGCAAAAATAATAGAGATTTTTTTATTATTAATTTAGAAACAAATTTTTAAAATTTATTAAATTTTAGTTTTTTTTTTTAAATGGGCCTATTGTGAACTCACTCAAACCCATTAAAAACCATTTAAGCCCATTTTAAATCCAAACTTAATAAACCCACCTAAACCTAATTTGCTTGAGCTCACATCTAAAAATTCTAAGGTCCAGAGTCCAACCCAATTCAAAATTATGTGAGCTAAATTAAGCTTGTAGGCTCTAACCCACATCGTCCCACTTCTTTGTATATCTAGTTTCATACTATAGCTCAAATTTTCAAGGAAAGAGAACCTTAAGGGCATGCTTACTTTGAGACATTAGGTTGAATATACTATTTAATTCAACTTAATACAATACATATTTTGAATAATAAAGGTGCATTATTATTGCTTTGGCCCAGTACCAAAACAACTCATTCTAGGATGAGATATTCCACATAGGAGGTTAGATATTTTTATTCAACCTTATTTATTATTTATTAGTAAAAATAAAATGTCCAAATTATCTCCATGACCCTAAAACAAATCACACAATCTCCTCATTCATTTTCCATCAAAAAGATCAAAGTCCTCACTGTAAATTTTTTATGGACTTAACTCGGCTCATAATTTTATTTTTGACACCTTTTGCTATTGGAAATACTATATTTAATTTTTTGGTCTTTTTGAACAAAAGTGTTCATTTTTACTTACGAAATCCATCAATGAGACATGTCAAAATTGATGATTTGACACACCTAAATTTATTTTTGTTAATTTAATTGGTAATTTCAATATATTAGAATGTGCATATTAGGATTACATTATTTTATTGGGGGTTTTAAATAGTTAACCCAAAATATTAATTGAGTGATTGCATGTTGTACAATTTTTAGAACTGATAAGCTGCTTGATTGGATATTAATCGGACGTTACAGTTTTGGGGAAAATATTGACTCCTCATTTTGGAAATTAACTAAGTTTTCACAAAAACTTGACAACTTATTATAATACAAATTTATTTAATTCATTTCTGAGTGGATCCAACTATGTATTAATTTATGTAAATTTAATAAAAATAAAACTAACTATATCATCCATGGTAAATAAAGTTCAATAAATTAATTTAAGTTTGTGAACAAATAACATGTACTTGAGTAAACTCAACATGTTTGTTTATACTATGGTGGCAAAATATCAAATTTTGAATAATCATTAAAAACTTAGATTTATTAATGACTCTTATTAAAGTAATGCATACTCACAAGAGTATATTTTTTAATTTGGAACAAAGGGTATATTGGTAAAATACATATTTTAGATATAATAGTCCATCTAGGTACACAAGTGATAGTTATTATTAGCTAATGTCATTTTAAATATCATATGAAATATATATGATATTTGTTTGATTATTCAATCTTACCACTCATTTCATCCCATATTTCATTAATCATTTCTTATATCATCTAGAAAGGTAAAGAGGTGTATTAGCTTTGGTTATGTTTGGTTATGTTTCCCCAAAACAATGTTGTTCTAGGGAAGTATAATCAAACATTCCCTAATTTTGTCACTATTATGCTATACTATGTGATGATGCTGAAAGCTGCATATAGAGAAAATGAGAGTTGTGTTACTGATAATTCGACCAGGGAGGTCCAATACTCAGGATTGTGTATAACTTAAGGCTTGAGATCTGCAACTACAACACACGTTAAACTAGCCGAGGTGTCCCCTGCTAAGGCGCTCCGACGCACAAGTTAATTCTGGTCGAGATAAAGAGATCGAACAGAATATAGAGAATGTAAAGCTTGTAGTATATGGGGTATTACCTTGAGCGTAGATGAGTTTGGAGTATTTATAACTTTCTGTAAGCGTGATTTGACTCAAGTACCCATATCAAGTGTACTGGCCTTTGTCTTTGTCAGGGAGTTGGGGGTCATTCCATGTCCAGATCTCGGTACTGTGTCAGGTGGCTAAATCTCTTATTTTCCTGGATAAATAATGCTAGTGGAGGCGTGTCTTTGCCAAAGTTGTTGGTAGGATTGTCAGAGTTGGTAGCAGCGGTTGTACCGACCGTCACATGTCATTAATGTGGGGGCATGCAGCCTGTCAGACTAATAAACACGGCAGGGATCTGAGTTAATGCCGGAGTGGGTCTTGAGGTTGATATATGTAGCCAGGCTCGAGTATTCAAACTTTTGGAGTGGTCTTGAGGTCGATATGGGTCGATCGTAGATGCTAACAAGTGAGGTCGATATAGGTTGACCAAACAGATGTACAGTTGGGTCTCCTGGGCTGTCTCATTTGATGTTGGGCCAATTGGGCCTACTGAGTTATCCTATATCATGAGTCCCCCCAACTTGTGGTCCTGATCGCGCTTGTCGACAAGAAGGAGCAAGGAGTTTAACTCAACCATAGTGGGTACTATGCTCGACCAGGATTTTTGAATTCTCGATCTAAGTTTTTAAACTTTCAACCTAAGTTTTTGAACCGCTGACTATGGTTTGAGACAATTTCTTTGCATTTAATGCGGCTATCAGTGCATAGAATACGAAGTGTACTAGGGCAGGTTGTCATCATAGCAGTTACATAGATTCTTGTGCATGATTGCCTATAAATAGGGGGATAACTGGCTTCATTTACACTTTTGTTGTCTGAACTTCTGGTCAAATTACCATCTTTGAAGCCCTTCAAGTTCTACGCTTTGCCTTTGTGAAATCTTTACTATAAGTATCTTTGCTATTCTTGTTCTTTTCTACCTTTTCTTTGTAGAAGCATGTCTGCTAGCTTGGATTCTGATAGCACTAGGTTAGAAAATATGGCCCGTGGGAGGGAGACTGGGTCTGAGAACACGTCTGAGTCCGATTCTTCTACGAGCGAAAGCTCTAGCTCAAGAAGTAGCAGTAGTTCCAATGACGTTAAGGTAGTGTCGGAGGGGGAGGCTGGCCCTGCTGATATGCCTGCAAATCAGGGTTGATTATTTACCCCTAACCATTACACTAAAATAACCTCAAAAATAACAGCTGCAGACTTAGTGTGCATTAGAGCAACATATCATATCCTTGATGAGTATGAGCTGGTAGCACCGGGGACCCAGGGTAGATTGCATCGACCTCCCTAGGGATTTATAACTGTATTTGAGGAGGGGTTGAAATATGGTCTTAGGTTCTCGCTCACCCAGTCCATAGTCGACTTCTTCGTAGGGTTAGAGGTCTATATCACCCAACGTCTCCTAAACTGTTTTGCCACACTATATAATTTTGTTGTGTTGATGTGCCTCTACGACCAGCCCACCACTTTTGCTAATTTCTCCAACTTATTCCACCTTTCCATGTCCCAGAAGTCAGGCAGTAGTGAAGAGTCCAATTTTTATTACCTCACCGCTGGACCCCAATGAAAATTTTTTATATCCCCTGCTTCTTCTTACGGGCAAAAGTGGAAAAAATATTATTTTTACATCCGTGGGCCAGGGGTGTTTGCTATTCCGAGGGGTTGGTAGAGAGGGCCCATGGAGATGCCAGGTAACCAAACAACCAGTTAGCCCAACACCTTTATTCAGAATCTGGTCGGGTTTGGGCAAATGGAGGCCTCCATACTGACCGAGGAGAGGTGTTTAGTGCTGACTGGTCTGTCCCCTGCCCAGCTCGACCTGTCTACGGGCAATCAACTAGGTAGAAACTTTTCATCGATTGTTTCCATTGCAAGCCATCTTTCTACTCGAATCTAATATTTATTTTAAGTTGTTTGCTCAAGCAAATTGAAATGACAACATGGTCAGCAGCCGCAATGAATCCCAAGTCAGGGCTCTAAGGGCCGAGGCGTGTCGACAAGCTGCTGCCATTGCTCGATGTGTAGGTACTGCTAAGTAGACAGGCTCAGCGAGGTCAACATCTGCACTGCCGCCACCATAGATCATGGTGGCTCCTGAGGCCCAATCTGCTCGTTGGGAGGAGCCCGAGCAGAGAAGCTCGTTGGTTAGGACAAGAGGCAGCTGGTTGAACAAGGAGGTTTGACTCCAAAAAAAGTTGTTGGGGGAAAGGGGAAACAAAAAGTGGTGACAGGCTAAGACCTATTTGGAAAGCCCGATGATGGCCCAATATTTCGGCTCTCTTGATTATTTCCTCCAAGATTTACCACGGATCGAGATCAAGAGATATCTGACTCAACTTCAATCTTCGACAGGGGGCTGATTGTCACTGACGCTCTGAAGTGGATGACCTCAAGGCTCTTTGTGAACGATAATGTCCTATTACTACAATGTGATAAGAGATTGATAAGTTTTGACCACATCTATTTTGTTATGTTCATGTTGGTTTAAGAATGACACTGCTGTGTTTCAAATATGATAGCTAGGCTACAATATGTTTTGGCGGTCAGAGATGGCACTGGCTGCCAAAGAGGAATTGGAGGCTGGGGGAGAGATGGAAACTCTCAAGGTGTAGCTAGAATCCTCCCAGCTTCAAGCAGAGCAGTTGAACAAAAGGGTGGCCGACCT